>JAJJWW010010971.1:0-81336 GCA_023531295.1 Papaver armeniacum | reverse complement strand
TGGGGGTTCTCACTTAAAAACAGGATTTTACAAAGCTTGTTGACGAAGTACAATGTGTCGCACAAGATTGCAACACCTTATCATCCCCAAACAAATGGACAAGCCGAGGTGTCTAACCGGGAGGTGAAATCTATTCTAGAAAAGACGGTGAACCCAACAAGGAAGGATTGGAGCATGCGACTTAATGATGCTTTGTGGGCTTATAGAACTCAAGATATAAAACACCTATCGGGATGTCTCCCTTTAGGCTTGTGTATGGTAAACCTTGTCACTTACCCGTGGAAATTGAGCATAAGGCGTTTTGGGATATTAAACAATGCAACATGGAGATGGATGGGGCTGGAAAGCAAAGGAAGTTACAACTCCAAGAGCTAGAGGAGCTTCACAATGATGCATTTGAAAGCTCGTGCATTTATAAGGAAAAAACGAAAGCATTTCATGATAACATGATTTCTAGGAAACAATTTTGCATTGGGAAGAAAGTGCTTTTGTTTAATTCCCGCTTGCATTTATTTCCGAGTAAATTAAGGTCACGATGGATCAGACCTTTTATTGTTACTAATGTGTTTTCTCATGGTGCAGTGGAAATTCGTAGCATAGCTACAGGGAAAGAACTTAAAGTTAATGGGCACCGGTTGAAACCATATTATGAGAATTTCACTTCCTAAGTGTTGGAAGGAGTTAACTTTGTGGATGTATTCCCTCTGGAGGAGTCATAGAAAGCAAGGAGATAGTCGGGCTGACGACTTTAAACCAAGCGCTAAATGGGAGGCAACCCATCGGATGAGTATTTCTTGTCTTGTTTTTAGCTTTTCGTGTCTTGTTTTTTATTTTTTCTGATTTCTTGTTAGAATTTCCCACCTTGACTTACTTTGGACGATTCAATTTACATTGAGGACAATGTAAAGTTTAAGTGTGGGGGAGTGGTTAAGTATTTGCGTTATAAATTTTTGCAAATTTTTCAACTTTTTTGTGAAATAGTGAATAAGGAAACTCCAACTTATGGTTAGTTTAGAGTCACATAGTATACATGTCGCTAAGATTACATCGAGAATCTCATAAGAGTGACTGAACTTAGAGATGACAGAGAACATGATCGAGTTTCTTAATTGATGAGATATAAATTTGAATTTAACCATGCCAATGGCAAATAAGGTGCAAACTGAATTCGGTATTAGAGTAGTGATCCCCTATAGTGGAGACTACCCAAGTTACATAATGTGAGGCACCAACCTTCAATTCTTTGTACCTGTCTAAATTTGTGCTTTTAGAGTGTGTGTCACCGTACGTTAATTCCGGGCAGAATGGTGAGCTGCCCAACCTCCCACCATAGAAGCACTATTTTGATCTCTTGAGTGCTATTTTTATCAACCATGATGGTGACATCGAATTGCGAACTTACATACCACTTGTAATCTTGTTCACAGTTAGCACCATCCACCTTATCTCTCTCTACACCAACAGGTCCATAAAAACACCATCATCATCAACAAGAGGAGCATCACAAATTTGAAGGAAAGTTGAACACGTTTGAGGTTTACAAGCAACGGTACAGAATTGAGCATATTTCAGATTCAAGTATAGCAACAAGATAAGGAGCAGAATTTTTACAAGTTGAAGACTATTGTACAAGAGTGAAAATTATCAAAGATGAAAGTTCGAGAAGTTTATGATATCAAGACATATAAGTTGTGAAGAATCAAGCGGTAAAGTACTTACACCATGGCCTTTGTACTTATTTTTTTATTTTATTTGTATTTTGCTTTCTCTTGTCTCAAAAAAAAAAAAAAAAAAAATTTATTGTTTAGGTTCATTACTAGTTTTATTGTTTTATTTCGTTTTTATTTTGTATTTGTTTTATTTTATTTTTTTATGTTCTCAAAAAAAAAAAGCGAAAATTAGAAAAAAAAAATGAAAAAAAGAAAAAAACAGAAAAAGAAAAAAAAAGAGAAAAAAAATATTTTGGGTTTGTATAGTTCGTTTTTAGTTTTGTATTCTTTCAATAAAGCCAATGGAAGAAGGAATATCTACAAAGAAGTTTCAAGCAATAAGGAATTAGAGGGAAGAATCACATTGTCAAGATTCTACGAAGTTCAAGAGTTATCATCAACAGTTGAAGACCGAAGACGAAGATGAAGACACCGATTGAAGACCGAAGACGTTTCTATGGATGCTGTGAGAGTGGTGCTAGATGCACACCGAACGGATACAAGGTAAGTAAGCATATTCCCACCTTCGTTAAATGGTTGATTTCCTTTCGAAGAGATCGTCAGAAAAATGGGTTTTCAAAAATGAATAAAAGATGTGGGTTTTCAAAATACTTCGGAGGGTTATTACCTTCCTACCATTCAACGTGTCGCAGATTCTCTCTTCATTCCTACACCGGACACATGTGTGACCCATAAAAAGTCATTTATTATTGAGAGCAACTTCATAAAACCCTTTCTTGTGAGGCGAGTCGAGACTTTCGATCACTCCGAACCCGAATTTTTGTCGAGAAGGGATGGTTATTTCTCTCTCAACTTTTAAGAATGAGATTGTGTTCATTTATGTGTCTAACTTCTTATGACTAGTGTGCGAGAATCTCTATGTCTTCTTAGCGCGTTGGATGCTATCATTACGGAGAACTAGTAAGTTGGAAAAATAGGTTTTGTGGGTATATCTCTAGTAAACCCTCACGAGACTATAACTCGTCCACTAGGGACACCTAGGGATTCAAAGGCCTGTTATTCATGCTAAGAGTGACCGTAGCCTCGACGACACGGAGTTGTATGTATGTTTTAGAATTGTTTTGTTTGATTTGCTCGAGGACTAGCAAAGTCTAAGTGTGGGGGAATCTGATAGGTGTAGAATACACCGTATTTACTATATAGAGTTTATGCTTTCTTTGCTATTTTTCGTTTGAATTATGTATCTTATGTTTGATTTTGAGTTTTATAGGTGCAATGGAGTCACCGAGAACAAAAGGAGAAGAAATCACCCATTTAAAGCGAAAAAGAGCGAAAAGAAGTGGAACTTGCTCAAATGTTGGATTTATTTTTCATCATGGTGACGAGAGCGAAAAGGCGAAGCTATCGGCGAAAGAACGAGGCCATTCCGGTTCCGTATGAGAAGGTTACGAGCAAATTCAACAGTTAAGCTTGTCAGTTCCCAAGGACTGACAGTACAAAGAGAGTACTTGGTGGCCTGTATCATATGTTGGGCGCCTATAGTAATAACAGCTATTACCACACCCTAGAATTCAGAAGAGAAGCATTTCTTAATCATTTGGTTTCTAACTCAGAGGAGGTGCGGCTGAGTTCAGGGTTTCTGTGTGAGTAGATACAGAGAAAGAGAAATCAAGAGCTACTAAGAGTGACCTGAAATTCAAAGAATCAGTAGAGGTGAACGGGGCTTTCAAGTTTGATGTTGTTGTTTAAAGTCACGGAGAAGATCAAAGGCAAGACAATAAAACGGGAGAAACAAGATGGGTTTGAGATGAAATTGAGAAGGAATTGAAGATCGATTAGGAAGAATGGGTATATGTTGGATTCAGGTTTAAATCGATTTCGGTTTTGATCAGTGATGATTGTTATGGAGATGAGGAAATCTGTTTTGTCTTGAGTATGAATTAGGGTTCGATTTGAAGTGAAGATTGGGTTTAACTCGATTCGGTCTGGATTATTTGAAGAACGATGGAAATGTTCCTGCTATGAAGATGGAGATTTAATGGGTTCAATAGCTGTTGTTGATTCAAGGATGAAGAGCTGTGGTTTTGAATTTTTGATTGGCTAAGTTACAAGGGTTCTGTGGAAGATTGCAAGAGGATCAAATCTGCTGGAATTGCTGGCCTTGAGATGCAGAGATTGGAGATGAAATTGGTGTTGATCTAAAAGCAGTTATGGCTGAGATAAGAATGAGGGTGAGGTGTTGCTTTTGGATGAATTTGTGGTCGAGAATTGCAGACACAGGAAACTAGGTCTTGAAGCTGAGATGAAATGTTAGTGCTGCAGTGGTGGTCTGTGAAGCTAGTATGGAAGAATAGGTATTGTAGCTGCTTCAATTGGAAGTTCTGGTGGTGAAGCAATTGATCTGGCGAAAAGTGGTTTTGTGTTGAAGTGCAGAGTTTGAGCTGATTGTTGTGTGGATATGAACTGGTGCTAAGAGCTTGAATGGATGCCGTTGTTGTCTTGAACTAAAATGGGTGATGCTACTATGGAGCTGCAGTGGCAATATCTTGAGCAGATGCAGGCTAAGTTGGTTGTTGATACTGTTGGTCTTTGTGGTACTGACATTGCAGGCTGGCAACTTGGTTGTGTTAAGCTGCAGGTGATGGATATGATGCTATGGGTCACACTGGCTAGTACAGGGAAGATAGTTCATGTGCTGGTATTGAAGCAGAAGTTGGAGCTGTGATCTGAATTGCATTGCTTGAGAAACTGGCTATGGCTTGATTCTGGTGATATCAAATTGCAGGGAAGGTGTGAGCATTTGAAGCCAGAAATGAATAATTAACTAGATGTATGCCTAGGTTCAGGTGGTATGATGTTGTTGCAATGAAATGAGTGGAGCTGGCCTGAGGTTGTAATGAAGCTGAAATGGTCTTGGTTTTATCCATCTTTGAAATCTTGGTGTGAATGGCACGAGTTGGTATTGACGGTCTTTCTTTAGTGCATTGGAGATTATGGAGCTGTGATATGATGCTCTGGAAGGAGTTACAGCAGGGACTAAAAATGGGTATTGGAGCTGTTATGTGACAGAGCAAGGAATGGGGTTGGCTGAGAGTCAAAAAAGACTTGTTGCAGCTGTTGCAATGGTGCATGTTGATGCTGTGAGGCTCGAATGAGATTGCAGCTTTGGAAGTAATACAGCAGCTGAGACTAGTGCTAGTAAAATGCAGGGTTGCAGCTGCAATAAAGGCACTGGTGATGATGGATTTTAGCTGGTATTGATGTGCAAATATGCAGGGGTAGGCTTGAATCTGTGATGCTTTGTAAATGGTGGTTTGAGCTACGGTCTAGTGAGGTTATGAAGGAATAGCTCGAGTATGCTGTGCTCGATGAGCAGCAATCGGAAGTGGAGCATTTGCAAAGATGAAGATATTTGAACTGAAATGCTGAGAATGGAGATTGAGTTGCCAGGGATTGGCAGTTATGAAGTGGTTGTCTGAGAAATGTTGTTGCATGGAGAAGGAATTGAAATAAGCAAGCAGCCATTAGGGATGGATGTGTAATGCTGCAGCACAAGGATTGTGCATCACAACATCTGGCCAGTGCAAATGGCTCAGGCCTTAGCAAGTCAGCCCACTCAGCCTATAGAACTCAGCTTATTCATGGTCTGGCTCGGTGACTAGCTCTCTAACTCGCCTGACTCGTCTGACTAGACCACATGACTCGGTTTGACTTGGTCTGACCGAGTTGACCCGATTTGACTCGTTGACTGGTGACCGAGTGGACTTTGCCGGTCACCTGAGATATTTTCCGGTGCCGGATTCCGGCCAATTTCCGGCCATAATACCATATTTCCGGCGGCCGTTTTTTGGCAGAGTTTTCACATGGGTTTTTCTCACACATGGGCTTGGTGGATTTCTTTCTTTTGGACCTTTGAAGATTAAACTTAATTTTGGAAACAAGAGAGCTATTTAAAGGAAAGACTTCAACAACTTTTGGATCATCATATATTTTTCTTGGAACTTGGGAGAGCCGGTTTTGTTTACGCTTCTAGGGTTTGCTTTTGTTCATCTTCTTCTTTTCAATTAATATTTTTATGATGAACTCCATAGCTATGAGTAGCTAAACATATTATTGGTTATGGGATAAAAGTTGATTTCCAACATGTTATTTGATTCAATGAATTAGTTTTGTCTCAATAATTTATTGTTTGTGAATCACAATTAATAGTGTTATATGATTTGAATACTTGTTAGGTTGAGTCCGGAATCAATCCAATTTGCATTCATCTCTAGAGCTATATTAGGGTTTTCAATACAAAAAGGTTGTTTATCCCTGATTCTAAGTAGCATAATTGTGGGTAGTGCTTGTAGTGATATATCCTACTAGTCACAAGTGAATCATAACTTTTGTTAAAACGATTAGTGCTTTTACACATTCGTTTCAATTGATTAGTCTTATTCCATAGAACTTATTGCTTTTAGGGAGTTAAATCTAATTGTGCTTTTACACTTTAGGTTGCTTTCTAGGAAGAATTCACATATGCATCTTTTAATGTGGTTGTGATGAAATCAGGGAATTAGCGGGTTATTCTTGCGATCAAGGTATCCTAGGACTTTTAGTAGATGAGAGATTAAATTACCAATTCTAATCATTGATGAAAATACATGTTTGTGAATGATACTATCCCGTGACCAATATCTTCTCCTTATTGATTATTCCAATTATTTGCTTTGCTCTATTTTATTTTTACTTTAGTATTTCGCTTAAACAACAAACATCCCCCCTTGGTTACATTAGAAACTGGAAATTGCATAACAACAATTGCCTCTCTATGGAAACGAACTCTTCCTTACCTTGTACTTCATTCAAATTTAGTGAGTAAGAAAGTGAAATTATTTTTGACGCTTACGACAGCGATCGGTTGTAGAAGAAGAATCAAGAAGAGAAGGACTCTGAGAAGGTAAAGAATTATGAGCAGGAGAAAAAGAAACTGTATCATCACTCACAGATGAAGAACTAGAAAAATAGAATTGAGTTTCATCAAAAACCACATTTCTTGAAATACAAGACTTTTTAGATATTGGACTGTAACATTTATACCCTTTATGTAAAGAGCTATAACCCAAAAAAATAAATTTGACAGTTTTAGGAGATAGCTTATCAGCTCTTGCATAAGCTAAATGAGGATAGCAAATAGTGCCAAATATTTTAAGAAAAGAATAATCTGGACTGGTTACAAAAAGAACTTCAAAAGGAGATTTAAAATTTAAGACTTTTGTAGGAGTTCTATTGATTAAAATGCATCATACCAGAACTCTTTAGGACAAAAATCATTAAACAACAAGGCATTACCCATTTCATTAATGTGCCTATGCTTTCTTTCAGCTAGACCATTTTGCTCTGGTGTTTTAGGACAAGAAATATGAAGTTTAGTACCACTGTGTTCAAGAATAGATTTAAAAGGTCCTTGGACAAGTTCAGCAGCACCATCTACTTGAAAAGAAATAATTTTTGTAGAAAATTGATTCTCAGTATGTTGTTTAAAATGAGCAAAACACTGAGAAGCATCATACTTAAGTTCCATTGGATATATCCAATTGAACCTACTAAAATCATCAATAAAAACAATGTATTATCTATAACCTTTCAAAGAAGAGACAGTTGGACCCCATACATCACAATGGATAAGAGATAAAGGCTTATTTTCATGAGAAATAGACAAAACAAAAGGCAATTTCTTGCTTTTAGCAAGTTGACAAGGATGACACAAAAATGAAGAAGGAGAGGTTGACAAAAGAATATGTTTTGAAGAATGTAGTTTTTGAATGATAAGATTTGAAGGATGACCTAGCCTTTCATGCCAAACTTGAGAAGGAGCAGACAAAGAGGCAGACAAGACAAATTGTTTAGATGGAAATAAAACAGAATGATTTAAAGGGTACAAATTGTTAACTACACTACCATGAGCAAGCAAAACATGAGTATCCAAATCTCTAATTTCATAACCATAAGGAAACAATTTAAAGTAGCAATGATTCTCTCTGGTAAACCTAGCAACAGACAACATGTTATGTTTCATATCTGGTACTAACAAAATATTATTTAGCCTTAAACTAGTATTAAGTGTTGAAATAGTCGATGTTCCATTAGAAGAAATAACAAGGCACTTACCATTGCCAACTTGAACTGAATCTTTGCCTTTATAAGAAGTAGAATGCTGAAGTAAACCATCATTGCCAGTCATATGTGCTGTAGCCCCTGAGTCAGCTAGCCACTGTGGAGATTCAGACGTAGAAGTAACAGAATGATTTGAAAAATGCATATCTTCCATAGCACAAAAAGCATGTTGTGGTTGAAGCTGTTGCTGCTTAGCCACATTTGCAGAACCATTAGTTGAAGAAGATGGTGGTGGATAATATCTAAAATGACACCTGCTAGCATAATGACCCCTTTTCCGGCAAATCTGACACTCCACCTGAGAGTAATCCTTCCATTTGCAGTCCCAAAAGAATACCAATTTGAATTGTTATTGCTCCAATTTGAATTGTTATTGTTCTTGTTGGTATTAGAATTATTATTATTGAAATTACTACCTCCTGGAGCTTTATTCTTTCCTCTCCCATAACCATTACCAGCATTGTTATTATTAGTACCATTTCTTGAATAAAACCCTGAAGGATGTTGAACATCAAAAGCTGAACTTGTAACTTGATGTTGTTCGGTAAGCCATTGCTCATGACTTAACAACCGTGGTTTAATCTCAGCAAAGGTAAAGGCAACTTCTCTATTTTGTGCAGAAATCAAAAAATTATCATAGTCTCTTCCTAAACCATTTAACACATACATTATAAAATCTGACTCACACACCTTCTCACCAATAGCAGCTAAAGAATCAGCAATACGTTTAATATTTTGAAGATAATCTTGAATAGAAGCATTACCTTTCTTGCAACTATGTAACTGATTCCTCAGCATACTTTTACGAGACATGAATTGATTCTTGAAGCTCACTTCTAAATAAGACCAAATCTGTCTAGCAGTTAATAAACCCAATACATCAGCCGAAACCGAATGTGTAAAAGTTGCTTTTAAACAACTCATTACAAAATAATCTGCTTTCTTCCAAGAGACCCATTGTGGATTTGAAGCAAGATCTCCATTACTCAAGATCTGTTTAGCAGGTTCTACCTATCGCCATTCACATACCCAAATAAAGAAGCAGAATACAAAATCGACTCGAATTGATCTCGCCAGATAAGAAAATTTGAAAAATTCAATTTTTCTGAGACAAAATTACTAATATTTGTAAAAGGGATAGTAAAATTACCATCATTAGCAGCCATATTCTTCCGTCTTGTGTATACAATCAGAGGATTAGCAGCGAACATGAACAAATTGCAGACCAAAAAGTATTGATGGATTATGAAGAACCCTAAATTGTTTTCTGAATCTGAAAAATATTATTGATAAAAAGATTGTTGAAGTGAATCAAAAGATTATTGAGAAAAGATTGTTAAGAAATTCACACACTGCCTGAAAAGATTATTGGAAAAGATTGTGTAGCAGATAAAGAAAAATCAGATCCTCTGGATCAGAAACCAAAGATACCATGAGAAACTTCGTAGTATTATTACATGAAATGTCAACTCTTATGGACACAATTATATGCCTTAGATAGGCAATGACCAATACACAATACAAGACACACAGGTCTTAACAACTGGGTCAGTGATAAAGATGAAGTGATCCAAATCATCCTTGATCATTTCACCACTCAATATACGGCCCCAAATACAACTTTGGACGAAGAACTCTTTGAAGATGTAGCTCCACGATTGACTCCATCACAATGTGACCGACTCTCGGCGACAGTAACGATAAATGAAATCAAGCAAGCATTGTTCTCCATCAACTCTGAAAGTGCTCCTGGTCCAGATGGATACACAAATAAGTTTTTAAAATTTTCTCAGGACACCACTCATCTTCAATTAATTGCTATGGTTCGAAGTTTTTTCGATAATTTGAACATCCACCCTCTCATGAATCATACAAACATCACTCTTATCCCAAAAGTAGACAACCCAACGCAACCATCCCAGTTCAGACCGATAAGCCTCTACAATGTCACATATAAAATCATCTCAAAAATACTAGTCAACCGCTTATGTCCTCTCCTACCTTTCTTAATAAGTCCATATCAAAGTGCCTTCGTCCCTAAGAGATCAATACATGATAACATCACAATTGCCAGTGAACTATTTCATCACATCAAAACATCATCAACCACTAAAACCCCCAAAATAGCTCTCAAACTTGACATCCAAAAAGCATATGATAGCCTAGACTGGGGATTCATCAAAAAGGCTTTTACAAAATTAGGTTTTCCATAAATATTTGTAGAATATATCATGCTCAGATCGGATCGCAACTTACTCGACCAACGTCAATGGTACACCGTATGGATTCATTACTCCTACAGAGGCATAAGACAAGGTGATCCCATATCCTCCTACATTTTCATCATCGTAAATAAATTCTTTCAACAAATCTTGCCAAACGGAAGCAAAAATCGATTCAAGGTATCAGAATTTCAAAAAAAGGCACCCCCCATCCTTCACTTAATGTATGCAGATGACTTGCTCATCACATACACAGCTACCCAAGAAAGTAATAATCACCTCCATCGAATTCTTCAATCATACGGCTCTTCAGCTGGTCAAATTATCAATGCAGCAAAATCAACCATCATTCACCGCCCGAGACTACAACAACATCACATAGATAACCTCCACCAATTCTTCGGCATGCCGACTACTTCAATCCCACCTGTATACTTAGGAATTCAATTCAAACATGGGAGGACCTCAAGTCACATCTTTGAACCACTACTCCCAGAGATTGGCACGGAAAGCACAAGGATGGATCTCAAAATGCCTTACCCTAGCAGAAGACTAGTTCTAATAAAAACCTCCTTAACGCCAACCTCAAATCACCTCATGCAAGCACAGATTTTCCCCACCCATGTTCACAAACAAATTGATAGGATCTCCAGGAATTTTTTCTGGGGGCACGATTCTTCGGTCCGAAAGCTTCACCCATTAGGATGGAACAAGCTAAACAAACCAATAGCGGAAGGAGGGCTAGGTATCAGGAAGAGCAGTCATCACAATAAAGCTCTGTTCATTAAAAAAATTTGGAATATTCAAGACCAACCACATTCCATTTGCTCAAGCCTCTTCAACGAGAAATACCTCCACCACCAGCCGATATTGCAAGGTACGATATCAATACCCACTCACTGCCATCCCACAATGGAAACAAATGGCATCTCTTATACCTACTGTCAAAAAACATATATTTCACCAAATAGGAAATGGGTTGGATACCCCTATCCAAGCAAATTGGATACCCCATTTTCAGAACCTTGATCCAATCCAATGCGACCCAATCCAATATGTCGCAGACTTAATCGACCCAATTTCCCATAATCGAATCACGATCAGTGAGCATCCTCCCCAACAATGTTACCCATCATATTATAAACATTCACCTCCCCCTTAACAACACATCAGACAAAATGATTTGGCCTCACTCTAAATCTGGTCAATATACCACAACATCCGGATACGGCTGTCTAATCCAACATGAAAACAACTCTCTCCCACGACCTCACACTCAACCCCTCCCAAACACAAAATTCTTATGGACCTTACCATGTCCTCCAAAAATTCAGCTTTTCTTGTGGAAAGCTATAAACGAAGGTTTACCAACCTTATCTCTGCTCCATCACATCAATCTCTCAACTTCCAACCTATGCCCCCGTTGCACCCTCGAGCACAAACACCAATCACATGTTGATTCATTGTCCAATGATTCATCACTTGGAACACCCTATCTAACCGCATATCAACAAACCATCCCCAAGGTAACCACCAACCATTTATCATAAACCACCAAACAACAATTTCTCAATTGTTTGCAACCTCGAGGTAATACCTCTTCTATCAAATCTTTGTTGTTTCCTCTTGGTCTATATGGACTACCAGGGAATGAGCTTGTATTCAACCGTATATCCACCCATGACGACATCTGGCGAGATCTTTCGCACGCCAACATGAATTTGAATGGGCAAAAATGACCTCCCCTCCGGTTCTCCCAGGGGATTCCTTCCTGATTCACAACAAACATCACAAAATCCCATGCAACCATTCAAGTGGGTTGGAGTATATCACCACCAGACTGGTATAAAATAAATACGATGGTGCAATGAGAGGCAACCGTATATGGCGGGAGCGAGGATTCATTTGCGGGAACTCGAGCGCACACGGTATCGGCTCTTGCACAACCTCTAGGTATAACCACAAAGATTAACAAATAAACATGGGCAACAGTGTTAGCAACCAGAGCAGCAAATGAAAAAAATTGGAATAAAATCATATTCGAAACGGACTCGGAAAATCTCGTGCACTTCATCAACAATCCAAGGGAAGCTCCTTGGTATATGTCTGAAATGATTAAGGAAATCATACATCAAATGCAACAAATTCCATGTTGTGCTATTCAACATAACTATAGAGAAGGAAACCAAGCCGCGGATGGACTGGCAAACTTTGCAGCCGATGGTAGCCAAGCCGGAAACCTATCAACATCAATTTGGGAACGGACGAATCCGGCTTTTCTTAATCACATTCTTTTGAGCGACTCTATGGGAATCACATTCCCGCGTGTAATAACATTATAGTTGGTTTTTTATTAATTTCATGCTTCAAAAAAAAAACAGGATAGAATGAATAGGAACCAATTCTTCCCCTTGAGACATGGCAGTAAGAGATAAATATAGGTAAAATTATCAGGCTGACCAAGAATAAGAAAGTATAAGATGTTGGTTTTTGTTATGGCCTAACAATGAGAACCCAGCTGAGAGATTTTCACAGATACTTAAACAAAAAATTCAAGATATTAATTTTTTCACTGGATATCAAATGAACTCTTTCCCAACAGGCAGTTCTGAAGCTAGAGCACTTTCACTAGAAGCAATAGCTAGCTTTTGATCTTCGTCAAGGATGTTGATAGGTTCCCTGAAACGTTCCAACCCTCCCTGCAATCAGGGTTCAAAGGAAGCTCCGCATTCCCAGGTGGAACAGCTAAGATTTATAGTTTAGAAAGATCTGGAGAATTGCATTAAAATTCATAGTGGATTAGCAATATTCAAGTCCAAAAAAGTGATGCAACCACAAACAAAAAACAGTGGACAAATAAACGACTGCAAACGAATCAACAAACTGTTCTTTAGAGTGTACCAAGTCTTAAAAACGCCCCACAAATCCTATAACATTTGAAAATCTATGTTGCTGACATAGATGGAAATTATTCGTTTGGAAAAATAGAAAAGAAATACTATTAAGCAGCTAGCCTGCAGCAGCATGCCAACCTGCGCCATATATGCATGCCAAAGTTGTGAACGGGGTGGAAACCGATTTCATTTCTATTAACTGTTGTTGCTGCTGGGAAGTGGACTATCGATTGAGACTAAGCTCTCCTTGTAAACATCACCTCTGAACACATCACCTAGGCCTTCCAAAGATCCATCAATAATTTCAATATCCTTCATTTCTTCTGTAAGTGAGTTGACAAACACCAGACACTCGCCATAACCACATAGAAAACCAAACACTCCATTTTTTGTAATTGCCCTGGGACCATAGACGCCAAAAGGACGATTTATAGTGAACGCATGTGATTTACTCCATGAGTACTCATAATTCTCCACACTTGTAGCACTACAACTATAATCATAATCATTCAAAGCATACACTTCATATGCTTCACTAGCATACTCCGCAGTAAAACATGTAAAACATGTAATGTAAACAATCTTTCCCTGATCACCTCCTATGACATCTAAATCAGAGTATTCGGCCGGACCAGTTATCATCCTGAAACTTTCTGTGCTGAAATTGAAAGAGAGAAGCACTGCCTCAAAATCCCTATATGATTGCAACACAGAATCCACAATCATTTCTTTTCTTAGAAATTTATTTCCTAAGAAATAATAACTACCATTAAGATATCGACCTTGATTTTCATGGTTGCCTTTATAAGAATGAGCATACAAATTGGGATCGATACACCACCTCCAAGAATCTGAGCCTAGGGTATATATTTGAACCTTGTTCTTGGGAATGGTAACAAGTACACTGTCAATTTTGAAAAAAGTTATTTGTACCACCTTGTAATCATTCGTTTCGCAATCGAAACCAAACAAAACAAATTCTGTCCATAAAACACCAAATTCTTCTAGAAGAGGTAATGATTTAGGGAGACATCTGAATTTCTTAGTTGCAGGGTTCCAAAGGAAAATTTCCCTAAGATGAGGATCATGTATACAAATGATGCCATGACAAGAAGCCACCATATTTGCTTGAGGAGGATAGCTATCATACATATCATACTCCTCCGCATCCCTTAAATGTGGTGATATACCTAAGTTTTGGTAACTCCATTTGCCAGAATCTTCTACACTGTGACCACTACCACGAGACGAAGATAGCACGAAAAAATGTGGTCTGAAATCACGATGAATAACATTTTTAGGGCGATATTGAAAGATGAAATTACCCAACTTACTTGTGGAGGTTTGGAAAGTGGCATGTCGATGGATGAAACCTGAGCTTTCGATGATTGAGCGCCAGTATTTGCAGACAGCCTTGAATCGTAAAAGAGATACTACTGGTAGCCATAATAGAATTTCAATCAACAAATCTTCGGTTAGAGAATTAAGAGGAGAATTCCCCCCACAATTTCCATCCATCGATCGATAAGAAATCTCCAAATTTGATCTGATTAAATGAAATCAAATGAAATTCTCAAAATTGATCAATCAACTTAGGGTTTTCATTTCATAATTATCCCCTAAACCCTTTGTTTATAGGATTTGTTTAATGGCTACTGGTTAGGTTTTTATCTCCGACTTAAAAGATACTAGTGCAGCAACAGCTTTTATTAGATTCAAATCCGCAGTTGGGTTACGCAGACGCTGAGACGCGGACACGACACGGACGCGGAACGGACGCGGACACTACAAAATTCTCAGAAAAATTAGGACGCGGACGCGTATATACATATTTTATTTATATATTATTTATATATACAATCATGTATTTATATAGAAAAGTCAAGTGTTTGGATTATAAAAATTAGAAAATGATGCTACATGCGTATAAATTTCAAAAGAAAAGAAGATATCGTTTGTTTATATACGCCGAAGGTCAAACAATTAATCACTATTAAATACATGGCACAATCAAAATGCATTCTTAGAATAACACATGCCCAACTAAGGGTATACGTGATGTCATTTCCAATTACAAAACCCTAATAAAGACCTAAATTAAGAAGTTTAAATGAAAATAATACGCGTCAAATCTGAATCATCGGCGCGTCCAAACCAGATGCGCGCAAGACGCGCAAATTGGTACGTCGGACACATGTCGTGTCAGCGTCCCACGTGCGTCCCGTGTCCGACGCGAGTCGGACGCAGATACGACTCAAAAAATGGAGCGTCCGTGCAACCCAGATCCGCAATAACAATAAATAAAAAAAATCCTACATTTATTTATTTTCTTTGTATGTGGTATGGTGCGTTTGGTTCATGGGCCATGGCTAACCATATTTGCCGACCTTGTAAATATTAGCACCGAAAATATTAAGGGGTAGTCAAATTGATCATCAACTTTTTTTTTTTTGATGCTCTAGACTAGTGGTCCCTAGACTACATCCAAACTCCTTAAATTGGAGTGGATTTCAGCAATTACAGGGTTCGAACCCCTACCTCGGCAGTGGGAGGGAGCATGTCAACCACCAGACCTCTTGGTGATTGGCCTTGAGATTTTCTAGAAATCTAGAGATATTTAATGGTTTTTTTAGAGTATTTTAAATAATTATATGACTTATAGAGACAAAAAAAATGGGATGATAAAGAGTATATGTGATTTGTAGAGACAAAAAATCTATAATATCTAATTAAAAATTCAAACAATATACCGATTTTTTTATTATTCATGTTATAATGTGCCTAGTAAAATATGTGTTCATTGTCAAAATAATTTGACTACAGTCCAATGATCCTCTGTAGGAGACTGCATATGCTGACAAGCTCCATTAACTGCATAAGTGATGTCAGGCCTAGTGATGGCTCCATTAACTACATAAGTGATGTCAGGCCTAGTGATGGTAGCATATATATTGCAGTGCACCTAAAACACTATGTATAAAACAACATCTTCAAATGGTGGAGACACAGCTTCAGTTGAAGTAGAAGTCATAGGAGTGAAACAAAAATGCATCAGAAGAAGTAACTCTAAAGAACAAAGAAGTACCAGTTTTTGAAGATTGAAAACCATATTGCACTAGAAACTGACTGAGTATAACAAACCTCTTGGTGCCTGCTTCAGATCATATAGAAATAGAAATGATCATCCTACCTATTGTTGGTTTTACAAGATGACTAAATGTGTCTTAATAATCAATACCTTCAACCTGGTTATACCCCATGCAACCAATATGGCTTTGTATCTCTCAATGGTCCCATATATGCATTCCCTTTTATTCTAAATATTTGCAGCCAATAACATTTTTTCCTGAAACAGCAAGCACTAACTTCCATGTCCCATTCTGCGGTAATGCAGTGATCTTATCATCCATTGCAGCTCTCCGTTTTGGATCTTTACAAGCTTCAGAGTAGCAAGTTGGAACTGTAATGTCCTCACAAACAGTCTGGACTTCAGAAGCATACTGTTAGAGTACTGCTCGGGTGAACTCGCAAGCGTTGCTATCTCAAGCTTGTTTGTCAATGTTAGTGATCAAAACTATAAGTCTTGATTTCTAGTCTACTTATAGTGATGTCTCGGACTAGGATAGATTGTGTAGTTGAGCATTAGACTTCACAGTGTTCATCAATTGAAGACGAAGAACTACTAAGGAGAGCTTGTGGAACTTCATCAACAAAAGGTATGTGGAGACTAAAACTCATCTATCACTTGGAAAGTCAATATCTACTTTATCTCCTATATTTAGATAAAAGTCCTATTACTATATAGTATTCGATTATGCACATTTGAGATTTCGATCTTAGTTTAACTCGCTTACATATTTCTCGAAATATTTGTTGGTAAGCTTCGCTTCAACCAAGTTCATCATATATTCTTAGCGAAAGTCAAAAGATGATCATGTGGAAATCTCCGAGTAACATCTTACATGGTTTGTGTGATACAATCATTTGGTGTAGACTTGGAATATTTCGTTATGATTATTTCAATATCTTGAAAATTGCTTTGATGCTAATAGTGTGTGAGAACGGCTATTGTCATCCTCTAAGAAAGTTTCAATGATTGAAATAAAGCTTAGAATACTTAACCATCATTGGATTATGAACATAGTGTGCATTCCTGCATGTATGTGATATGTGACCGGAACTATAGTATGCATACCCATATACTGGCGAACCCAAACTCAGACCGGCTACTTAGGTATGCGTACACGTATGCATACTTGAGTGGTTAAAGTTCTAAAATCGATTTTTTTCATGAACTAATATATTTATATATTAAGGAATGCATTCTTTGCAAACCGTGGCTATAATGTTCGTGAACGAGTGAATCAAACCGATTTTGCTTCAATTTTGTTCTTGTATACTTCTATAAGAATATATCAATTGAACAACTATTTAACTAGTTTCATTTGAGTCATTTGAAGTAGTTATGGTTAAGAATTAAGATGAATAAGATTGATATGAGAGTGTTCATATAGCTAACCTCGGTTAACTACTGTTGAACCAACATGGTGTACACGTTTAGGTACGGTTACTTAAACCTAAATGAAGGTATATTTCATTTGTGTATAACAAGATAAGTTCGATCTAACGGTTGAAAGATATTAGCTTGAGTCTAATCAGGTTTTCATCTAACGGTGAATATTGAATGGTTTGTTACCAGGGTAACTTAGATTGCAAATGATGTAACTCAATAATGTTGTAGTAAAAAGGTTCGTTGAGACTTGTGAAAGCCAAAGATTTTAGACTTATAAAACTTAAAAACAAACAAAACTTAGCTGAAAATTGATTCAAGATATGAGAAAATAACCAAGACACTGATTCCACTATTACACATGAATAACTTATGGTGAATAACACAAAACTCTAATTATCTTTTTAAGTCCTTATTTCTTAATCCACAAATAATCAGGCAAATTCTCAAAAAATTAATTGTATCCCCTAAGCATAGATTATCTAAACAAAGCATAACCTATCTAATTGAATCACAACTAATGAAGAAATTTTTTGCAAACAATTAAAAACTCTGCAAAAGCAGTGATTGAGTGAATTAAAAATTGTAAATTAGAGAAAATAAGTGATTACCAATTATTCATGCGTAAATAGCTTCCTCATTGCCTTGGTTGTGAGAGAATTAGCCGCTCATCATGTTGGAAACACGCTCAAATTTCATTTTTATTGCTCAAAGGAGGTGTACAAATGATGAAATGGAGAAAAATAATGAAAAGGTTTGTAACGATTATATTTGTTACAAACCGATCTGTTACTGAACGATAAAATGAGAGTGTCGTTGTCACTGTTGCTTTAAGACTGCCTATGGACTACGACCCACGTTTGTGCGTCGTTGTCACTGTATCAAAAACGATGGTCCGGCGTGCGTTGAATGTTCTTCGTGTTCTTCAATGGCAGCAGCAGCAGCAGAATTCTCCAACTCGATTTTTATTGCTCTGTGGTTGCTCCAAACTCTCCCAAACTCTCCGTGTTCCCCTACTGACCTCCGAACACTCTTAATATACTAGACAGGGTCTCAAAATCTTTGCAATAAATCCAAAATTATTCCCCTTAACTCTGCCAGCCTCGGGAATATTTTGTTTCTCCTTTACGCGTTTGTTGCTTTGTCAACCGGTGTATACTCCCTCCAAACACGTTGAGTCATCATCCAAAAAGCATAACAAAATGAGGATAGCGCACTCGGGTCACACGTAATCGTTTCGGAAATAACTTGGAAAATATCTGAAAATATCTCCTTTTCTCTTTGTAGCATCCACGTGTACGACCAAAGTCTTTCGATTCTAAGCAACTTACCATCCCCGTTTAGTCGTAACAGGTGGTATCACTCCATAACAGCAACAACTCGCGGATAACGTTGAAATTCAATGCAACAAATGTCGAGATATTTTCTTCCCTGTTTCACTTCGAACGGATCTGTCCAGCCAAATTCAATCGAAAAAAAGCCCATACCATGCCTCGTGATGCTCCAACAAAGCTTCCCAACCAATTTCGACCATTGAGTCTCACCGAAACACCTTCAAATTCTCAACCCTAATTGGTTCTTTGAAACCAGATTTTCCTTAAAAACAAGGTTTGAAAGGTAGAAGATGGTTAGCCCTTATCCAATGTCCTGGTGCCAAATAACAAATGGGTGCTTTGTTGACAAATGGGCTACACATAGTCGTGGGTGACACATAACAAAAGTGGGGGTCCGTATAGCAGATGTCCTCCGGGATGTTCCGAGCAACTTTTTGAGCCGAATTTTCCAACAACATTTATTTCCAAAAAATACCTACAAACACACAAAATACCATAATAAGGACAAAAACGAGTACTAACAAAACGAAACATTGAGGACAAATTAGACACATATATGCGTCTATCAGCAAACCCTGATTTGAAACTATATAAGGGAGAACTATAGCAACTGGGAAACCTAATCCCCACACCTTTTGTGTGATACTAGTTTTGACTAAAGTTGATTCTCCTTTAACCTTAGATTTCTGTAGGTTAAAGACTTGAAGACTTCATTGGGATTGTGAAGCCAGACCCAACTATTTTCTCTGTAGTTGTGTGTTCTGATCTTACTTCTTATATCGTGATTGAGTATTATCTTTGCTAAGATTTGCTTGAGATTTATCTTCGATAGGTAATATTAAAAGTAGTTACAAACATATTCGTCTCATCGTTTGTGATTCCACAATATCTTTTTTTCGCTACCATACGATTAAGATTATTGTGAGGTGATTGATAATACTAGGATGTTCTTCGGGAATATAAGTCCGGTTTATCAATTGGTTCATGTGCACATTGATTTATCAAAAGACGGAACAAAAATCGTAGGTATTTCTGTGGGAGACAGATTTATCTATTCTAATAGACTTTTCTGTGTGAGACAGATTTGTTTATCAAGTCTTCGACCTTGGGTCGTAGCAACTCTTGGTTTTTTGTGAGATCAGCTAAGGGAATCAAGTGCGTAGAATCCTGTTGGGTCTCAAAGACGTAAGGAACGCAATTGTACCTTGATCGGTGTGAAATTAATTAGGGCTCAACTACATTCCAGTCTGAAGTTCATTGGTAGTAGGCTAGTGTCTGTGGAGGCTTAATACAGTGTGGTGTTCAAAGATGTACTAGGTCCCGGGGTTTTTCTGCATTTGCGGTTTCCTCGTTAACAAAACTTCTGGTGTCTGTGTTATTTCTTTTCCGCATTATATTTTTTTATATAGTCGAAATATCACAGGTTGTGCGTTAAGATAAATCAATTAGATAATCCAACCTTTGGTTGTTGATATAAATTGATTGACACTTGAACATTGGTACCGTTCAAGTTGTTTTACATAATAATCAGGCTCACGGATTTCTATCTGTTTGATTTGCTGATTACATTGTGAAACAGAGATATAAAATCTATGATATACTTTTCTCTAGATTGAGTATGACTGTCTAGTTGATTCTCTTGAAAGTATATTGGAGTTTTTCCTACTCAGATTGCCGAACGAAATATTGGGTGTGGTTGTTAGACCCCCACTTTTTCAATTGTTATCAGAGCAGGCAAACATGTTAAAGACCTAATAAGTATATATTTTTAGCGATCTTAATATGGACAGAAGTGCTATCTCAATAAACGTACCACCATTCTTCGATGGCTCAAATTACTTATGGTGGAAAATTTCTATGTGTGCCTTTCTTCAAGCGCGTGATTTTCAATCATGGGTTTATGTGGTTAATGTCTATGATCCTTCAGAAGTTACAGAAGGCGATGTAACTATCCCAAAGGATATTGGTAAATATGATTCTGCCGAGATTCTTGCTGCAAAGCAAAATTCTGACGGATTAAATGATATCCTCTATGCCATTACCCTAGAGCTCCAGTATCATGTGACTACGTGCACAAAATCTAAAGATGCTTGGGATATCTTAGAAACCGTATTTGAAGGGAATACCTGTGAAAAGGAAGCTAGGCTTCAAAACCTAAATTCTGATTGGGAAAACCTTCGTATGGAAGATGAAGATTCATTTGATGAATTTAATAACAAAGTGTGAGAAATTGTTAATGCATCTTTTGCATTGGGTAAGACTATTCCTGAAAAGAACATTGTGATGAAAATTCTCAGGTTTTTTCCATCTAGATACG
Source organism: Papaver armeniacum (assembly GCA_023531295.1). Lineage (NCBI taxonomy): Eukaryota > Viridiplantae > Streptophyta > Magnoliopsida > Ranunculales > Papaveraceae > Papaver > Papaver armeniacum. The sequence continues at coordinate 60,230 of JAJJWW010010971.1, read as the reverse complement.
ATTCTAAGAAGCATGTCATCGTTGAGGGTAATAACCTTGATACTCTTTCCAGAAATACTCTTGTTGGAAAGCTAAAGATTTTCGATCTTGAACTATGTCAAAGAGAAAAACGTCACTTGCTAGCCAACACTGTTGCTGTATCTGATAAACAGTCTCAACGTCCTAAATTGATTGATACAAGAGATGAGAATTTCTTTAATTCTACTCTTTCACTGTTTATACAACAGTTAAAGAAGACTCTCAGACAGAGTAAAGGAAAGTCTCAAAAGAAAGATCATTCAAAAAAAAGAGGATAGAATAGTTCAGAAAAACTATTTTAATGAAACTTGTTCCAAGTATTATAGAAGTGTCCATAATACTTCCAATTATTCTGATGAGATGTTTAGTGAGTTAACTAAAGCATGGATGGCTACTCTTGATTACAGTCCTGAGGAAAATATCTGTGAATGTTCTCTTAACTTCCTTGTTGATAATCACACTTGTCCTCCTAACAGTCCTGATTATTCCATGATATACAATCTTACTTCTCCAGAAGAGTTTCAACTGGAAAAGGAAGCCTTAATTAAAAAGATTGATGATTTGGAATGTCAACTGCGGATTTTAAGACAAGAAATTGATGTCTCTCGCAATTATGATCCTACTAAGATACATTGAACCTCTTCGATTAACTTTTCTAGGCATCTTTAGCAAGTTATTCCTGAATCTATATCATTCTCAAGTCACTCTGATGATATAGAAAAATACAAGGACATACCAAATAGTTTGGTTCTCTTGTGTAGAAATCAGGATCATCTAGATACAATGCGCACAAGGTATAAAGAAAATCTCTCCTCTGTTAAACCTTGTTTTCAGAAGATGAAAAGGAAATCTCCTAAGAAACTTTCATCTCTTTCAAAAGAGATTTCCAAAGTCATTCATAGTTTATGAAAATCAACAGACAAGGTATTCAAAACTATGTTGAAAAGGAAGAATGATGCACATAACTCTTCTCTTAAGAAACCACCCAGAAACAAAGAATAACAAATACTTTTTCCTCTCATAAGAAACCACCCAGTCCTGACTTGGATTGGAGAAATTACAATCTATAATATGGTTTAAGATGGTTCTTGTCATTTTCTCTCTTAGACGAGAACCGTAATCTTCAAGAGGGTTGTGTGAAATATTTTTGTTGATTCTTTTGTGTGTTTTTGTTCCTTTTTTTTTTTTGTGTCTCTTTTTGTTTATTGAGTCAAGAACAGTTTCTCTACTTAAACGTTTTTTTCCTGTAAGACCTTCTCTTGGGGATAACCAAGTTCTGTTAGGGTTTTGGTCAAAGGTCATTTTGGAAATTTATCCTCTATCTTCCTTCTTTTTAAGATGAAGATTTCTCCTAAGTAAGAGCATTTCATTTATCTCTTATATCATGTCCTCATCAAGTCTTTCAAGCAAAGAAAGTGATGTCTGGACTGTTCTTTTTCCTTCTAAGAAGATTCGTTTTGATTCTTCTGATAGTGATATGTCGTCTGACAAACGTGATTCCTCCCTTGTTGGGTATGCCTCTGTCTCTCCTTTTGATAAGCTCTCTTCAACCATGAATCTCGTCTTGGAACAAGTAAGTGCCCTGAAAAGTGAACTTGAATCTTCTTCCAAAATACTTTAAGAAAATATGGATAACCTTGAATCCAGGATTGATCTAATCGAAGATGAGCTTAAAGAATATAGGGAATATGAGAAGAGTATTCAATGTAAGTGAAATGCTTTATGGGAGTTGTTTCTTTTTAATAATTGTCTAGGAACTTCTTATAAGAATTTATTCTTGTGTTTTTAAGAAAGATAACTAGGGTTTGGAATAGCCATTATTGTGAGTACACATAGCTATTGCCAACGTTTTCATCTTGCAATGTTGTTATATTTATTTATTTAAATTCTAAGTTATTTGGAAGATGATTTTTGCAGTATTAATCTTTATGGTTTTATATATTGCAAATTGTTACGGGATATGTTGTTTACATCCGTGAACCTTGACTGTCCCATATTTGTTCAAAAGTTGACACTATTATATGTCGGTATGAAAGTATTGATAAAAGATAGTATGAACTTTTGACTACAAAAGTTAAGCCTATTATGTCATTATGCAAATATTGATGGAAGATATGATGAACTTTTGTTTACAAAAATTAAGTCTATTATATGTCATTGTGCAAATAGTGATGAAAAATAGAATGAATCTTTGATTATTCTGCGGTATTGGTCTTTCCCTGATCCACATCTTTGTGTATGTATTTTTTTGCTCCGTAAATTCTCTTATGTTGAGTGTTGAGGGGTGAATTCAGTTCTGGTCCTACCCGTCCCAGCTACACCTAGTGATCCCACTTTTCTAGGAATAGCAAGAGAGAGAGTTGCCTTTCCATTGTACCTTGTCCTTCTTTATATAGGCTTTCCAAAAATCCCTTCCTTTTATGACATCATGACGCATGTCCTAACCCTCCTTAATTACTCTTAATGTCATTCCTTAATATAACCTCCTCTTTATTTGTTAATCCCTTCCTTATACTTCTTCCTCAATGGGTATTCCTCCATTTTGGCTTGGGCTTGGTTCCCAAATCCCCATGTATTATGTTAGGCTTACCTCCCTTTTTAGAGGGACCCGGGACCGTTAAGGGGAGTTATTTTTCATGTATCAACATTAGTCCCCTGACTATTGGGTTAATTATCAGATAACCCAATAGTCAAATCACTTTGCACCCTTAGTCAACACGTGTCGTCGGGGACAGGGCGGTTGCGGCATCATTTATGGCGATATTTTCCTTATATAGGAGTATCCTGCTTTCAGTCGAGTTATCGGTTTCTCACTTTTATTTCTATTCCTCTCTTCCAGTCGGATATCCTGCTCTGATGGCTCACTCTCTTCACGGATATGTATTAACCTTAGCGTCGATCCCTGTGTTGGTTTCGATGTTCAAAGAGCTGGAGTTAGCGCACTTATCACTAGTAAAGACTGATCTTGAGGCGCTTTGTGAGCATAGGCTGGCGCATAAGGACTCTATCCGCGCTCAGTTTGCGGAGCGTTACGAAGAAAGTCAAGCCGCTCAGGAGGTTGGAGGCGTGACGTCCTCAATCCAACGTGCCATAGACGACGCTGTTACAGCTCGGTATGTCGCTAATTTGCTACTCATGGAGTCTTCATTAATGAAGGCGACTATAGAGCATGCCATCACTGATTGCCGTTCTCGTATCTCCGGTCAAGCGGCCCCGCGTCTTCTCGGGTATACTCTATCTCTAGCGGATGTTTCTGCACTCGTAAATCCGTCTTATCCTGAAGACGAACTCGCGCGCTTATTGGTGTTGAGAGGGGAGGTAGATGTATTGTGGACTCTTAGACGAATCCGTCAAGACAAGGTACGTAGAGATCATGATGAACACGAAGGCACTCTTTCGTTTGCTCGGGGAGCGAGGGCTAATTAAGGGGAAGATCATACAGGACATTCGTAGGCTGATAAGCGACGCCGATTGGGAGTTGACTCAAGCCAATATACAGTGTGATGAAGGGCGCCTCATGGAAGAAACTGTGGATATGGACATTGCCCGATGTCGCGCATTGATAGCCGGCTAAGTTACGTGCTATTTTGATGACTGCTTTCCTTGTTTGTTTCTTCTATCGCTCCTTTTTATGCATCCGCTTTGGGGTTCTCCCTTTTTGTGTATTTGTTTTTTTTTTTTTGCTTGTTGCCAAAATTTTCTTCCTAGTTGATTCCTTTCTTATCCCTCATCTCATGGATGTTGCTACACTGGTCTCGGACCTTAGTCCCCGAGTCCCCAGTGTTTATATCAGGGTTGTCTGTTTTTTTTTTGGGTACCCTAAACCTGTTTGAGGAGCATCTTTTTTCGCATATCATTAACGTGGGTTGACACGTATCATAGCATGCAAAAGTAGGCGTGAGTGGTTACTGCATCGTAAACCACGCCATCCCCCTTCATATATGGTTCTCATTTCTTAGTTTTGGTCAGTACTTTTCTTTCAACTTCACCATCTTCTTTTTCCTTTGATCAACAAATCGCCAGTATGGCTAACTCTCTTCATGGATATGTGTTGTCTTTGGCGCATGTTCCCGTGTTGGTCTCGACAATGTTTAAGTATGATGAGCTGAAGCGATTGCTGCTCGTGAAGTCTGAGATCGAAGCGCTTCAAGAGCCGAGAATGGCACATAGAAACACTATGCGTACCAAATTCAGGGGGGGCGGGACGAGGCATACCAAGCTGCCCAGAGGGCTGATTTATCAGGTCACGTGTCAATGCAGACCCAACACGCGATGGACGAGGTTGTCACCGCTCTTGACGCGGCTGAGCGATTATTCGTAAATTCCTCTATAATGATGACTACTGCTCAGTTGAACCCACCAAGCGTTGGTATGTCAAGATTGGTTGTCATGTTTAGTTCCAAAACTCGAGTCGCTATTATGTAAACTACAGTCAACTTCGATAGGTTAGACTAGAAATGATAGAAGTATTGTGCTCCAGTTACTCACAAAGATCTGAAGATGGATTGAAGACAACAAAGACATCATCCTTCAACTTGAGGTTAGTAACTATGACTTGACTTGTTCCATATCTATCTTGTGTCTTTGAAGTCGTGTATATTGAAAACAAAACTGCAAAGCATGATTACACTCTAGTTAGACATAGTATTAAGGAATACAGTACGAGGTTTATTGCTTAACCATTAAACTTTGTATATAAGATATCGACATAATCGGTTGAATGCTATTGTGATTATGTATGGGTATAAGGTGAAGATTTCATCCTAGGAAACAATGTTTTACATGTGTTTTAAGGAAGTAAGTTCATAAAATTGTTTATGAATAGATAAGGAAATCGCCAGGCGTTATTGGGGTTGTTATTCATTGCATATCTTGTGAACAACCAATATGTGTGATTTAGTATAACGTCTCATGACTTGTTTGTACTCTTGGTAAAACTATTCACAAAGGTCTGACTTGTGTATTGGTATGAATTTTATTAGTGAAACCGATCTTAAGTAATCACTTGAGATGGTATGATCGAGTTTGTGATTGTGTATGACCGAATCTGGGTAAAGGGGAATCGATCCTAGTAAGAGGTGCAACACATCACAAAGGGGAATCTATCCTTGTATCAGGTGCAGCAAATGGGAACCGATCCTATGGACATGTGCAACACATACAAGTTAGATACCATAAATATGTGGGAACCGATCCTATGGAAATATGCAACAAGTGGGAACCGATCCTTTGAACATGTGCAATCGACCACAAAACGTCTCAATCAAATCCGAGCACGTTTTGTGTTTTTAACACAAAAAATTATCTCAAAATATCTTTTCGAATTTTATATTATTCTAGAAATATTAGAGATACCGAAAATATATTTGGTTAATGTGTAAAGATGTCGACATACTTTGAAGATGTGTAGTAACGCTTATCCTTAATTGTTCAAAGTTATTCCTTAATATCTAAAGGAAGAAAATCCAAGGATCGGAAGATAAATAAGTTAAGAATCTTTTATTTAAGGTTTTTTAAGTTTATTTTAGGAAAATAAGAATTAGTAATGTGCATTTACTAGTTGAAGATTTTCCAAAGAGATTTTCGGTCAATATTTTGGACAGAGCATTTCCAGGAATTATGGAAAAACGAATTTGTGCTTTAATGAATATCTTGAGAATATTTTCGGTTTTGGAAATTCCTTGGTGTCCAAACTTCCTTTTCTATAAATACTTGAAGTTTGCCTTTCTTGCAAACTAATCCTTCGTGACAACAAACTTCCTCGGTTGTGTTGTTACTGGTGTAGCCGCCTATTCGGAGAGGAGAGTAACCTAATTAGGCGAAATCTCTTACGGCCGCTCAGTTTAAAGTCATCTTTGGGATTGAGAAGCTCTATTAGTACCGTTGGTAGGAAACTAGATAATTGCAGTTTATCTTTTGTTTTCGATTGATTTGATTGACTAACGATTGTTGAATCTTTGATTGCACCTAGTTTGTTTATTCTTGAGAACCTTCTCTTCTGATATAAGGATCACTCAAACTACATCAAGGATTTAACGTTTCTACGGATCTAAGTTTTTCTAGATCCGTAAGATAGATTCATTGATTTGCCATTGTTAACAGACTTTGCTCTGTGAGACAAATCAATAAGGAATCAAGTTTTTTTTTTTGCAGGTTGTTACTTTGAAGATTAAATCGAAGATTGAAGACTTTGAAGATTTGAAGAAGAAGTTGTTGTGAATCATTAAGAAGATATACTAGATCTAGTCCTAAAGAGAACGTACGTCTGTTCTGCTAGGATATTGGGTATCAAATATCTATTGAGAACTTCGGTTCTGCTAGATATTATCAAAACAAGAATACTGCTGAAGCTGAGTAACTAGGATTTTAGTTTACTTAGTATAGTCTACACGAAGTTGGATGTTTACTTTTTGTAGCGTCTTAATTAATTAAGTATTCAAATCTGGACTAGGTCCCGGGGTTTTTCTACAAGATTGTAGTTTTCCTCGTTAACAAAATTCTGGTGTGTGCTTTACTTTATTTCCGCATTATAATTGTTTTTATATGATAATTAAATTAATTTCACTTGTATGTTAACTAGGCACTTGATATTTGTCTTATAAGATTTCGCTTATACCGTACTATTATCAAGTGAACACTTTGTTGTAGTATTGTCTCGATTTCATATCCATAGACGATCACACAAAGTGTATTGGATTTCTCCACTTGTTGGATATAATTATTCACGTGTTAGGCCAGTTCGGACTAACCCTATTTCAAGTGGACATTGTGTTCCAATATTCTTTGAGTGATTGTTGCTCCAAAAGGTTTATACACAGTGGGTATTGTATATGTTGTGATCAAAATAAAAGATTGAGGTATATTTGGTACCCTCGCCTTTTCAGCTACTATAGATCGCGTCATTTCTGATTTCCGTCTCTGGATTTATGGCCAGGCAGCCCCACCGCTTCTTGGTCACATCCTGACCTTAGCGGCCGCGTCTTTACTTGTGCCTCATCCCTACCTTGAAGATGAGTTGGCGCGTTTGTTGGTTTTAAGGGAAGAAGTAGGCATGCTATGGACGCTTAGGTTTATCCTTCACGATAAAGCGCGTAAAGAATACGATGAGCATGAGGATACCCTTTCGCTTTCTCATGGAGTCCAAGCCAAGGGTAAGATTATTCGAGATATCCATAAGTTGGTGCATGAGTCTGATCAGGATCTTCGTTTAGCCACCGCACAATGTGATGACGGGCGTTTGATGGTGGAGGCTTTGGATGCGGATATTGATCGTTGTCGAGCATTGATGGCTGATTAGATTACGTGTCCTTCTATGAGGATTGTCTTTTTCCTTTGCTTTGATGTCTTGTTTATGGCTCCGTTATTGTTCTTCTTATGCGACTGTTCTGAACAGAGTGTGAATAAAGTTTTGCTTTAAGTTGGGGTATAATTCTTCTTCTTCTTTTTTTTATTTGTCGCCAGCCGGGATGGGTTGGAGGTAGCGCCTGTTTTCCCCCTTCCCTCTCCCCCTTTTTTTTCGGGGGTGGGGTGGGGTACATTGTGTTCGGTAAACAGTGTTAGGCCCCATCTTTCCCCCCTTTTCTTCTTTTTTTGAAAGAAGTGGTAGGGGAGGGGCGTTTGTAGAATGCGCCTACCCCCCTTTTTTTATATTAGAAGGGAGCGGTAGGGTGGGCGGGCGTTTGTAAAACGCGCCTATTCCCCCTTTTTTTATCAAAAGGCGGCGGTAGGGTGGGCGGACATTTGTAAAACGCGCCTACTCCCCCTTTGTTTTTATCAGAAGGAATCGGTGGGGTGGGAGGGCGATTGTAGAACGCGCCTACTCTCCCCTTTGTAAGCTTATGAACCGATTAGGTGCTTTTGGCATACTCATGGCCTTTTGTAAATTTGTCAGTCGGTCGGGCGCCTTTACCGTTCCCGTAGTCTTTTGTAAATTCGTTAGTCGATTAGGCGCCTTTGGTATTCACATGGCCTTTTGTAAATTTGTCAGTCGATTGGGTGCCCTTGGCATTCCCATGGCCTTTTGTAAATTTGTCAGTCGGTCGGGCACCTTTGGCGTTCCCGTAGTCTTTTGTAAATTCTAGGGGTGGGACTTGGGTTGGGTTAACCCACCCAATCCGTGCCCAACCCGAACGTGGACGGACATGGGCAACGTATTTCAAAAGTTTGGGCAAGCTTGGGCCAAAGTAATCGAAATCGGTCCTCGGTGCTACTCGGTTGGGGAGCTTGGAGCGAGGAGCAATAAGTTCGGACTTGGAAATCGCCAAAACTCGGTCTAATACTCAGAATCTATTTATTAATAATTTATATATTGCTGCTCATAAGTCATGATTTGTACCTAATTAAAATTAAAATTTTAACATTATAATGTAATTAAGTGTGTAATATTTTTATATTAAACGTATTTATCATGTATTTAGAGGTTTTTCTATTTTATAACTCTCATCTAAGGGTTATGAATATATTTTTTTCTGATTTCAGTGCATGCAAGGCCAACTCAGAAAAATCGTTAACTCATTTTGCTAAAAAATCATTCCAAATCGGCCGCCTTAATTGCTAAAAATCGAAGAGGCCTTGGAATCGGAAATCGCCTCGGTCATAGATAGGGCTGCACATGGGCGGGTTTGGGCGGGTATTAGCTAAAACCAACCTCGCACCCACAGACTGCGGGTTTTTATTTTCATAACCAACCCCGCACCCACAAACAGCGGACGGGTTTTGTTACCCGCCCGCTACGGGTTGGGCGGGTTTGGGCTTAAACCCGCTTAAACCCGCTTTATATTCAATAATCATTCACACACATGTTTTAAAGTTTAAATAAACTACTTACTTAAGTTCTTGATAACTTAAAAAAACAAACCATAAACATAACTACATAAGTCTTCATTGTTAAGCTTAAACAAGTACTAGTGTACTATACTTTCAATAAAAACAAGTTTAAAGTTTAAACAAGATTTAACTACTTTGAAGTTAAGATTAAAACTTAATAAAAGTTTCCAGACCAACAGTAAGTGACTCATGTCTCTTTTATCATCTTCAAGTCTCTCCTCCTATCATCCTCAAGGATCAAGGACTTCCAATTAGTTTTATCAATGGTTTATATTTAGCGAGTTTTTCGGGCGGGTTTGGGCGGGTATTAGCTAAAACCAACCTCGCACCCATAGACAGCGGGTTTTTATTTTCATAACCAACCCCGCACCCACAACGGACGGGTTCGGATTAAAACCCACGGGTCTAGCGGGTACGGGCGGGTTTGGGTATGATGGGCGGGTCTTGTGCAGCCCTAGTCATAGAGCTTGTAGCGATTACTCGGTGAGTAATCGGCCTTGGAGAGCGATTTTGACTACACTGGCTTGGGCATAAATTTATAAACCCGAGTTGAATTTGGGCAAGCATGGGCACAAATATTTTTTACCCAAGCAACCCGCCCAACCCGAAGAACTATGATATATATAAAATTATTTTTATAATTGATATTATTATCTATTTAGAGTAATTTTAGATATTATCTTTAAATCTAATAATGAAAGGGGTTGGTGCTCAGCTTGTTGTTATTCAGAAAGGGGTTGGTGCTCAGCTTGTTGCTCGGCTGCCAACCAAAAGCTCTGTAATTTGATTCCCTTTTAAATTTTAGATTAAAATAGTTGTAAAACATAGGACTTTCTATAATGAAAATATAAATTATATCTATTTCATGAATCATCCAATATGGAAAAAAAATTATATTATTGTAAATAATCTTTAGTTGTTTGGAAATTTAAGATAAATGGAGCAATCGAATCTTATTATTACTAAAATTTGTTATTGTCATATTAACAAAATCTTATGTCTAGCGAAACTTGGGCCAACCCGAGGAACCCGGGGAACTCGAGGAACATAACTTGGGCGGACTTGGGAAGTGATGTATTGTGGATGTCCCATATCGATATTGAAGCACCATTTATAGTCCATCCTAGAATTACTTTGAATATGCCAAGTATGCCCATGGTTCTAGTATAAATTAGAATACATAAGGCTAAAAGAATTTAGTTTTTGGTTTTAGAATATTGTGTAAGAATGAGAGGTTCTCTTCTTTCAAACCTAATTGTTATCTCTTGGGGGAATTAGATTATCTAATTCTAGAGTATCAACTAGATGCCTCTCATAATCTTATAGTTTCCAATTTAATTGGGTAGAAATTGTAAGTTATTTGAGAAGAATCTCCATTATTAGGTTCTTCCTTTATTCAAAGGGTAGAAGAAACTAAGTTGGTTGATTATATATCCTTTTCAAGTTATCAATTTCAATTTATTTTCATTGTAAGCTTCCGCTTCTCATCATTTGGTATCAAGAGCTTTGGTTTGATTCTCAAGGGGAAAAGGTGTAATTGGTGAAGATATTTGTTTTTCAGGTGAACACTACTAATCTCTTTCTCAAGTATTTTTGGGTTGATTGATGATCGTGTGTCAATCCGTCAAAAATAATTTCACTTTCTTACTCACTAAATTTAAATGAAGCACAAGGTAAGGAAGAGTTCGTATCCACAGAGAGGCAATTGTTGTTATGTAATTTTCAGTTTCTAAGGTAACCAAGGGGGGATGTTTGTTGTTTAAGCGAAATACTAAAGTAAAAACAAAATAGAGCAAAGCAAATAGTTGGAATAATCCCATCTCATTCTTCATATAGAGACTACAGCCATGTCTTCAATATTCTCAGCTCCTTTGTTGCTTCACTTGACAATTTCCTGTCTCAAATTCACAATCTCATAGACCCATCACATCTCTCGGCTTCAATCTGTGTTCATTTCTCAACTTCAACTTCTGTGACTCAAAAACCTAATTGAAACCCTAATTCCCTTCTTCTGGTTCTTGCAAGCTTGAAATAGGCAAGAACCCATCACTCTCAAACCAACCCATCTCTGCAATTCTCGGTTAGAATCATAAACCAGTCTCATCCCAGTTAATCTCAGCTTCATCTTCTCTCAATTCGACAGCAACTTCTCAATCAAACCCTAACTTCTAATTCCAGAGCAACACAACACATGTACATGAACTCGAGCTTAATATTCGATGAACAGCATCATTCATTCCAAAACCCTAGCTCTTGAGATCCCAAATTCCCTCAAATTTCTTCCAATCTAGCTCCTTCTTCTCTCACAGAAACAACAAACTAAAATTTGGGGCTGAGAATGATTTCCTTCTTCACGACCAAGTGATAAGGTTGCACGTACGGCCATATTTAGGCGCCCGACTGATGGATATGGGCCACCTCAATAATCTCTTGTTGATTTGAACTATCAGTTCTGGGAGACTGACAGCTTAATTTCCGGCGTAACTCCTCTTGTGCAACCTAGCATGCGCCAAATATCGTCTGCGAGTTGACCTTTTTGCCTTTTTCGCTCCAAATGGCTAATTTCTCCTTCTTTTGCTCCCAAATGACTCCATTGCACCTAATAAACTCAAAAGTAAACATAAGATACATAATTTACAAGAAAACTCGCAAAGAAAGCATAAATACTAGATATTAAATACGGTGTATTCTACACCTATCAATTGATATGTTCTTTGATAGTGTTTTCAAATTGGGTTGTTGAATCTTATATTGATTTCACCATGGTTTACAAAAGAGGAGTTAATTTGGGTATGATTCATTCAAACGATGTGTTAATGAATATTGTACATGAAGTGTTTGATGATATGTATCTAAGAATGGGAGAAATTTGTGAAGAATATTATTGGAAACTTGTAAGTCTCCATAACCAAGAAAGGAACTACCTAATGATTGTGATGATGTAAGTGAACTAGATGTATCAATTTTGGTTGGTGGATATGAGGATGAACAAATTGCCCACGAGATGTTTGATGAAATGTCTCCACCAAAATTTGATAGTTATTTGAGTCATGAGGAAAATGAAATAGTGGGTGTTCTTCCAATCTATCAAGATGGAATGAATGTGGATCAAATATTTGAATATTTTACTATCATGGACCAAGTGCTATCACATAAGAATCAAGATAAAGAAGAATACAATCTTTTGTGTTCAATTTTTGATGAGGTAGTTAATGGTAGTGAAGTAAAAGATTTTGGTGTACCAAGGTATGATATTGATTTGGAAAATGTTATGTTAGAAGCATCTCAAGAACAATTTCAAGTATGTGAACCGACTACCGGAAGCAAGCATTCACTCAAGCTACAACAAAATGGGGAGGAAATATATATGAATCCAATTTGGGCTTTCATCGAAGATAAATTTCATGGTTGTGATCTTCGTGCAAGGTTGAGAGAGATGCTTGGTGTTTCTTTACTACTTGGGGATGCTCTTAACTATGACCACAAGATGCTACATTTGGTGAGTAACTACAATGGAAGGTGTAGAGGTAGAATTGTATTCAAACAAGGAAGAAGTTCAAGCACTAATGGAGAATATGCTTTGGAGAATTCGTGGACGAATTTGTTCAAACAAGGGGAGGATGATGTATTTACAAACGAAGAAATACTTGGTATGTCATTACTACTTGGGGATGCTCTCCACGATGACCACAAAATGCTATATTTGGTGAGTAACCACAATGGAAGGTGTCGAGGTAGAATTGTCTTCAAACAAGGAAGAAGTTCAAGCAAAAATGGAGAATACGCTTTGAAGAATTCGAGGGCGAATTTGTTTAAAGAAGGGGAGGATGATGTATTGTGGATGTCCCATATCGATATTGAAGCACCATTTATAGTCCATCCTAGAATTACTTTGAATATGCCAAGTATGCCCATGGTTCTAGTATAAATTAGAATACATAAGGCTAAAAGAATTTAGTTTTTGGTTTTAGAATATTGTGTAAGAATGAGAGGTTCTCTTCTTTCAAACCTAATTGTTATCTCTAGGGGGAATTAGATTATCTAATTCTAGAGTATCAACTAGATGCCTCTCATAATATTATAGTTTCCAATTTAATTGGGTAGAAATTGTAAGTTATTTGAGAAGAATCTCCATTATTAGGTTCTTCCTTTATTCAAAGGGTAGAAGAAACTAAGTTGGTTGATTATATATCCTTTTCAAGTTATCAATTTCAATTTATTTTCATTGTAAGCTTCCGCTTCTCATCAGGAAGTACCTCCATGGGTTCCACGGGTTCGATGGGCAATATGGGCACAGGATTCCTAGATCGGATATGCCTCGGCCAAGCCTCCTAACCCGCCTAACCAACCCAAGTCCCACCCCTAGTAAATTTGTTAGCCGATTGGGCGCCTTTGGCATTCCCATGGCCTTTTGTAAAATTGTCAGCCGATTGGGTGCCTTTGGCATTCCCATGGCCTTTTGTAGATTTGCCAGTCGACCGAGTGCCTTTGGCGTTCTCGTGACCATTAGTAGATTTGTCAGCCGATTGGGCGCCTTTGGCGTTTCCATGGCCTTTTGTAGATTTGTCAGCCGACCGGGCGCCTTTGGCATTCCCGTAGCCTTTTGTAAATTTGTCAGCCGATTGGGCGCCGTTGGCATTTCCATGGCATTTTGTAGATTTTTCAGCCGACCGGGCGCCTTTGGCATTCCCATAGCCTTTTGTAAAATTTTCAGCCGATTGGGTGCCCTTGGCATTCCCATGGCCTTTTGTAGATTTGTCAGCCGACCGAGTGCCTTTGGCCTTCTCGTAGCCTTTTGTAAATTTGTCATCCGATTGGGTTCCTTTGGAATTCCCATGGCCTTTTGTAGATTTATCAGCCGACTGGGAGTCTTTGGCATTCCCATAGCCTTTTGTAAATTTGTCAGCCGATTAGGTGCCCTTGGCATTCCCATGGCCTTTTGTAGATTCACACCGTTGTTGATAACTTACTTTTTATTATTCAAGGAAGGCGCTTATACATTGAGTGATTTATGCATAGAACTTCTTCAACCATTTATCGTTGATGGGCGTCTTGACTTTGATTCCATTCATTCGCCTAAGCTTATAATATCCGATGTCCGCCACTTTTCTTATCTTGAATGGGACTTTCCAATTTGCGGCAAACTTTCCAGCGCTGGCATTCCTTTGTACATGCGGGCGATTTTTAGGACCAAGTCATCTATCTTGAAAGCACTCTCTCTCACGCTTTGGTTATAATAGTTAGTTGTGCGCTTCCTATAAGCTTCTGCGAATCGTTCCGCTCGTGCTCTCCGTTCTTCTATCGTGTCCAAGTGAGCGAAGCGGCTCATTTCATCTGGTGTGGTATGGCTAGTCATTGCTAATCTTGCGGATGGAACTGCTATTTCTGCTGGCAATTTGGCATCTTCTCCATAAACTAATGAATAGGGTGATGCTCCTGTAGAACTGCGCTTCGAGATCCTATATGCCCATAACACGAGCGGCAATTGTTCCTTCCATTCTCTATGATGATCCTGCACCTTCCTTCTCAGAACTCGGATGGGTGTTTTATTTGTTGCTTCCGCTTGCCCGTTCCCGTGGGGGTAGTAGGGGGTTGATGTGTGTAATCTTGTGTTTTATTGGTGAAGACTTGGCAATATCTGCCCTAATTATCATAGGCGCGCCAAACCAGTAGATGATGTGCTCTTTAATGAATTCATCCACAGTTGCTCCGACATAGTATTTGAGGGGTATCGCCTCGACCCATTTTGATGCATACTCAGTAGCTGTTATTACGTATTTGTGGCGCTTTGAAGACATCGGGTTGATTGGTCCTATAAGGTCCAACCCCATCTATGGAATGGACATGGTGTTACTATGCTGTGTAATTGAGTGTGCAGCGCCCGAATCAGGGCCCCGTGCATTTGGCAGCGTAAGCATTTCCGGACGTGCTCTGCGGTATCGCTCTCCATGGTTGGCCAATAAAACCCGCCTTCGTATAGTTGTAGGAACAAATTTCACACTCCTCGGTATTCAGTATCGTGTGACCGAGTCATTACTTCCATCGCTTCTTGGTCAGACAAGCACCGTAGTACGGCATTACTGTAACTTCTGTGATAAAGGACGCCCTCGTGCATGAAGAAACGCGCTCCCTTCTTTTGGATCTTTAAGGCCGCCTGTCTCTCGTTGGGTAGGTTACCATGTTGGATGAAGTCTATGTAAGGCTGTCTCCAATCCCTCCTTCAAATGTACAGACTTCTGTGGGTTGTGGTGGATCCTGGCAATCAGCACATCCGTCTTGGAGGGTTGTTGCTTGCGCCGACATGCTTGGACAATATATTCCCAACCTCTGAAGTTTTCTATAGAGATGAACAGCGTCGGTTTTCCCACATGTCTCCGCATGCAGCTCTTGGAGTTTTTTTTCTACCTCCATTTTATTTACACAGCTTGTGAGGGATCCTCCAACGGCTTGGTAATACAGGGCCCCTTGGATCATCACCAATTGCTTCAAAGCCTAAGTGGGCATTACCCGGTCCCCATCCATCTGGGTCATGTCTTCGATATATACTCGCCTCCAATCATCCGCTTCTTCGAAGGCTAGGTCTTCTTTCCAAGTGCTAGGCAACTCTTTCCTTCTCACTGTGACCGTTCCTTTTTCTTTACCATTTAGTTGTATCTTACTTTCTAGCGTTGTTAAAGCGTATGATCTAATGTCGACCACGTTCCTTTTTCTCACCATTTAGTTGTATCTTCCGCTTCTGCCCGTATGATCTATTGTCGACCCCGTCTGGTTCATCAAACTTTGAGCCTCTGCTCGGTAGGGCGCCAGGTGCGGTTCTTTGACGTGACAGTCGTCGTTTACTTGGTTCGTCATCATCTTTGAATCACCCTTTCCTTTTATGATTCCTTAGTTGAGCTCATTTGCCATCCTAAGCCCTAGAATTAGCGCAGCAAGTCGCCTCGTGGGGCTTCGAACACTACTCCTTCCCCTCCAACGGTGCCATATGAAGATCCATCAAAGAATATGGTCCAAGGCTTGTCAACATCTGCGGCTGCTACCTCCCCAGGTATGTATTCATGTACCTCATCATCTCCCTCTCCTAGGACATAGCTATTAGGTCAGTTATTGCCTGCCCCCTTATCCTGTTTGGTCGCTGGTATTTGAGCTTGAATTCCGACAACTGTAGCAACCATCAAGCGGTTCTTCCCGTTAGGACAGGTTTGGATGCCAGGTATGCTATGGGATTTGCCGCTGCTACCACGATGGTCTCGTGCGTCAGGAGGTAAGGGCGTAGCTTTTGTGTCGCATATATGAAGGCCAGGAACGCTTGTTCTACGCGCGAATACCTTAATTCCGCGTATCACAGAACTCCGCTAACGTAGTAGATGGGTGATAACTCATTCCCTCCCATGTCTTGTGCGAGAACCGCGCCTATCGCTGAACTAGTGAATGATGTATAGAGGTAGAGGGGGACTCCTTTTATAGGTGGCCTGAGAACCTTAGGGCTGATAAGGCATTGCTTCAGTTTCTCGAAAGTGGTGCATTGCACTTCTCCCCATATGAAGGCTACATCTTTCTTGAGTAGGGGAAGAAACACATTCATTAATTGCGCTAAACTAGGTACAAAACGCCGTATGTATGATATCCGTCCTATGAAAGCTTGCAGTTCTTTTGCATTCGTCGGTGGCGCCATGGTTTTGATCGCTTCAACTTTGCTTGGATCTACTTGAATCCCTTCGTTGGTCACCACAAAGACTATGAACTTGCTTGATGTTAACCCGAAGGCACATTTGAGGGGATTCATTTTGAGTTTGAACTTCCTGCATCTCTCGAAGGCTGTTTTCAAGTGAGGGGTGTGATCCTCGGCCTCTTGTGTCTTGACTACGATGTCGTCAATGTACACCTCTACCATTTGGTGGAGTAAGTCGTGGAATATGAAGTCATAGAGCGTTGTTATGTGGCGCCATCATTCTTTAAACCGAAAGGAATTACTACATAATAGAAATTTCCATAAGGGGTTTGGAAAGCGGTCTTCTTTGCGTCCGACGGATCCATGTTTATTTGGTTGTATCCGCTGAAGCCATCCATGAAGGACAATCGACCATTGCCTCCTGTCGCGTCTAGCGTCATGTCGATATTGGGCAGTGTGAAATCATCCTTCGGGCATGCCCGATTTAGGTCTCTGCAGTCCACGCATCACCTGATCTTCCCATTCTTTTTTTCCACGGTCACGATGTTAGCGAGCAATGTCGGGTGCTGGAAAGGCTTGATAAACTTGGCCTTAAGCAACCGTTCTACTTCTTCCTTTATTACGAGCGATGTGGCTCTAGGGAACTCTCTGCTCCTTTGCTTTACTGGCTTGAACTCGGGCGAAACTCCAAGATTATGGGCCGCCAGTTCGCTATCTAGACCCGGCATCTCGTCGTAATCGAAGGCGAAGACATCCTAATAACCTTTAAGTAGCGCGATTAACGCTTTTCTCTCTTCTTCATCCAAGTTCCTGCTTATCATGATAGGGCACTTGTCCTCCTGCGTTCATATGTTGATTTCCTCCATACCATCCATAGTGTGGTCTTCAGGTGCTTGTTCTTCTGCAGCTCTAGAGGTCGCGCCTATGAGTTGATCCCGTAGGTCTTCGTCAACAATTGTGTTGTATGGTATCTCGGCTAAGCTATGCATGGTTTCCTTATAAGGAGTCTCCACTTCGCCTATTGACTCGTTAGCGGAGTCTTGTACTTCCGCGGGTACCCCCTCAGCTAATTTCTATAAGCGGTACACGTGCCCTCCGTCTGGCTTAGAGAAGCGTTGGAATCTGGGTTGCTCTTCTTGCTTCCTTTTCCTCTCGGCGGGGAATGCCATCCTGGATGGGCTAAACACGGACTTGGTCGGCTTTGATTTTCCTTCTTCTCCCCATTTAGGGAATGGGGTAAGTAGCACTTCAGGTATTTCTTCCGTATCCTTCGGTTAATTATAGAAGACTGCGTCTGCCATATACGCTTCCTTTGGATTGAAAGGGTTACGCGTGGCAAGGATCCAATATTGTTTGCCCTCTATATTGGTCTTGACACATTAGTGGTATGTCGAAGCCACCACCTTATGATTGAGTAGCCATACTCTTCCTAGTAGCACGTGAAACGTGATGTCATCTTTCAGCACGTAAAATGGTGTAAGTGCTCAGATAGGGCCGACTCTCATGACTAGGCTGACAATTCTGATGGATGTCCGGGTGTGACCTCCAACCCATTTACCGCTGTACTCCGTATCCTGATTGCAGACCGCGGTACTCCTATGACATCTAGCGTGTGCATGGGAATTAGATTCAGGGACGCGCCTTCATTTACGAAAGCTCTCTTTAGTGGTTGTTTGTTAATGTGAACCGTTAAGTACAGGGTCCTGAGGTGATCCCTTGGGTAACAGATGTCCTCGTATGTAAACAAAATCGCCTCTTTGGGAAGGGGATTATATGGTTTTACTTCCGCGATAGCTTCTATAGCTTTGGATGCTTCTTTGATATGGTTTTCGCTGAAGACGGCGGAATCAAAGAATTGTTGGGCTAACACCGTTTGGGCGAACTTACTGGCCACACCGTCTGTATTTTTGAATGCAAGGTTCTCCATCTCGACTTCGCATGCCTCTTCCTCATCGTCCTCCCAAGGCCTCCAAACATCTCCGCTTGGGTCGTGGGAGAGCATCATAACGTGATGTTGGATCGCCTTACCGTCTTCAGGTTTGTTCATTTCGATCTATACTATCTCCATCTTCTTCTGGAACATTCTCCAGAGATTGTAGCAATCAACCGTGGGGTGTTGTATCCTTCGGCGGAAGTGGCAGTACCTGGCGTCACTTTTGTCGATGACGCTAGGGTCCATCTTTGTTGGAGGCAGTTGGGTTTCTTTGTTTGATGTCCATTGTTCCAATAGACCCATAATTTGTTCCTTGCTGCAAGGTAAGGGTGGAGGGAGCGCCTGTGTGCTCCTACCTTCTTGTCTATTGTTAGCATGGATATTCCTAGGTACGGTTGATACAGAGTTGACTGTATTGCGCCATGCATAGTCCGAGTTGTGCTCTTCGACGTAATTGATGATCCTTACCGTCGCTTCTTCTAGCTCGATGAAGGTTGGGAAGCGGAAGTTAACATGCTTTTCTTAAATGATGGAGTCATTCCGCGTACACATATTTCCACTAGCGCCTCTTCCTTGACGTCCTTGTGAAAATCCAAAGTGAGAAGGCGGAACCTGGCGATGTATTTTCCTATCTCCTCACCTAAGTGCTGGTTGCGTTTTCTTAAGTCTATAGTTGTAACCTTTCTTTTTTCCGAATAGAATTTTCTAAGGAAGAGGGTGGATATGGTTGACCATGATCTAATGCTTCCTGACTTTAGGTTGTCATACCAGGTAAACGCTGTATCAATCAGCGACTTATGGAATTCCCTCATGCGCAGCTTTCCGTTAGTGGCGTGATCATTCATGGTAGATAGAAATCGGATAAGGTGTTCCCGCGTGTTTCCTTGACCATTATAGACTTTAAATTTTGGCGAGGTATAGTCCTTAAGATACTGGTATTCCGTGACTTCGGAGGAGTATGGGCTAGCCATGAAGTCATGGTTGTCTTACTTAATAACTATGTAATTCATTTCTAAGTTCTTGGACATCGCCTCTTGTGTCATAGCTATGGGCTCTTCTTCTTTGTCCTATGTATCTTCTGTTGCTCCTTTGGTGTTTTGTTCGACATTGGAGATCTTCAGAAGTTTCCTTAGTTCTTGTTCACTGCGGACATGCTCCTCTGGCTCCTTTCACATCTCTTTCACAGAAGGTTGTATGGGTGGTGAGTTCTCGACTTCTTGTTGGTTGTTCTTCTCATGTGGAGCGTCTGGTTTCCTTACTTGCGTGATCGTGTCAGACACTATTCCTACCCTCTCGCCTTCTGGGTTAAGTGGGGGGGATGTTTGGTTGGTTCTCTATCGCGCTTGAACCAGCTTCTCCTAGGTGTGTCATGGTGAGCTAGGCACGAGCCTCCGGGTGTGGTCGCCAAATGTTGAGGGGTGAATTCAGTTCTGGTCCTACCCGTCCCAGTTACACCAAGTGACCTCACTTTTCTAGGAATAGTAAGAGAGAGAATTGCCTTTCCATTGTACCTTGTCCTTCTTTATACAGGCTTTCCCAAAATCCCTTCCTTTTATGACATCATGACGCATGTCCTAACCCTCCTTAATTACTCTTAATGCCATTCCTTAATATAACCTCGTCTTTATTTGTTAATCCCTTCATTATCCTTCTTTCCAATGGGTATTCCTCCATTTGGGCTTGGACTTGGTTCCCAAATCCCCATGTATTATGTTAGGCTTACCTCCCTTTTTAGAGGGACCCAGGTCCGTTAAGGGGCGTTATTTTTCATGTATCAACATTGAGCATGACCAATTGAATTGATCATTTTCCTTGTGGTTAATTCAATTGAGATTTTTGGATACAAATTCATATTCTTATATGATTTGTTAATGTCCAAATAAATCCTTCTTTTCTTGTAAAAGTAAGGTCACTCTTGTTGTTCCTTCGGGAATGACATTTTATGGGGGAGAGTTCTTAATTGAACTTGTGCTTAATTGCCAAATCTTTGTGGGGAGTGCGGCTGTGGAATATTGTAGGAGTTATCTTGTATCTTTATAAACTCCTTGATGAATACACTAAGTTTCGACTATGTGAAATCATCGAAACAAGTTGGTATGTTGTTCTCTTTTGGTCATGAAGTATCTCAATGAAAATTTCATGAGGATCCCACTAGTTTTTTGTACCTTTGCCAATTTATATTGACAAAAAATGGGATAATTAATTTATAGTTCACACTACAAATACATATGGTTTACGGATCATTATGTAAGGGGGAGTGGTTTTCATTGTGAGATGAAGTATTGACTAAGGGGGAGTGATACATATCACTATAGTAATGTTATTAAAGTTGTGATACAATTGAACTTTGATGATGTGTAATAATACTTTGACACTGTATAACAATGATTGAGAGCAATTGTTTTCTCATTGTTATAGCTACGGATCTTCAACAACTATGATGCTGAGTTGAACACATTTGGAATCACTAGAGTACTTGGAAGTGACGAAGATTTCAAGTAATGTTCAAGAACCAAGGAGATCAAGCATTTGGATGAGAAGCTACAAAGTTTATTTATTTTGTAATCCATATGTATTGATAGTTCTGTCGCTAAAATTGACAAAGGGGAAGATTGTTAGAGTACTGCTCGGTTGAACTCGCAAGCGTTGCTATCTCAAGCTTGTTTGTCAATGTTAGTGATCAAATCTATAAGTCTTGATTACTAGTCTACTTATAGTGATGTCTCGGACTAGGATAGATTTTGTAGTTGAGCATTAGAATTCACGGCGTTCATCAAATGAATACGAAGAACTACTAAGGAGATCTTGTGGAACTTCATCAACAAAAGGTATGTGGAGACTAAAACTCATCTATCACTTGGAAAGTCTATTTCTACTATATCTCCTATATTGAGACAAAATTCGTATTACTATATAGTATTCAATTATGCACATTTGAGATTTCAAGCTGAGTTTAACTCGCTTACATATTTCTCGAAATATGTATTAGTAAGCTTTCGCTTCAACCAATTTTATCTTATATTCTTGACGAAAGTCAAAAGATGATCATGTGAAGATCGCCGAGTAACATCTTACATGGTTTGTGTGATACAATCATTTGGTGTAGACTTGGAATGTTTCGTTATGATTATTTCAATATCTTAAAAATTGCTTTGACGCTAGTGCGTGAAAACGGCTATTGTCATCCTCTAAGAAAGTTTCAATGATTGAAATAGAGTTTAGAATACTTAACCATCATTGGATTATGAACATAGTGTTCATTCTTGCAAGTATGTGATCCATGACCGGAACTATAGTATGCATACCCGTATGCGTACTTGTAGTTGTGGAATTCCGGGTACCAAGTACACATACTGGTATGCGTACTTGCGTAAGGTATAGGTCCGGGAATTTCTTCTGGGTTTTGGAAGTGTACTAAGGTATGCGTACCCGTTCGCATACTGGCGATCCAAAACTCAGACAGGCTTCAACTTAGGTATGCGTACTCGTGTGCATACTTGAGTGGTTAAAGTTCTAAAATCGGTTTGTTCATGAACTAAAAAATTTATATATTAAGTAATGCATTCTTTGCAAACCGTGGCTATAATGTTCATGAATTGTGAAAAGACGAGGGTACCCAAATATACCTCAAGCTAAAACTTTTCCTACCTATAAGCCCTTTCTCCGAAAGTGATTGCCTATGGACTGAGTCGAGATAATATAACTAATCGGTTCACACTTTGTGTGATCGTCTATGGATACGAGATCGAGACAATAGAACAACGAAGTATGTTTACTTGATACAAAGGTTCAGACTTAACCAAACACAATAGGATTTCTTATCAAGTAAATAGGAATTAATGTTTGTGTAATTTACTTTAATTATAATAAAACAATTATAATGCGGAAATATAAAGTAAATGACACAGCAAGATTTTGTTAACGAGGAAACCATAAATGTAGAAAAACCCCGGGACCTTGTCCACAATTGAATACTCTCGGGATTAAGCCGCTACACAAAATTAAACCTAACTTCGTATAGTTGAGACCAAGAAACTAAACCTATAGTTCACATAATTCCGTCTGTATTCCCACGCCTCCAACTTATGAATAAGTCACGTACTTGGAACAATTCCTTTGGTTTGTATTCCAAAAAGTAAAGGAACAACAAATCTGTTTGGTATCAACTCTCTTCAACCAAGTGATGTGAGTTAGACAAAGGCTCTTTTGTTTATCTTAACATAAACTCCTTCGTCAGGTTCTTAGATATATCTTATTCTCAATTACCAAAGTAATCGTTAAGATTTTGCAATCAATACTTTTAATCACAAAGAATTCTATTGATACCGATCTACACAACTAATCAATCCAATCTACCACAAGGATAAACTAACTATAGTTGGATCCTTTTATACCGAAACAAGTATTGTGTACACCAAAGATTATGAACCCCAAATCAAAAATCTTCAATATCTTCTTTGTCTTGAAATCTTCTTAGATCTTCAATAAACACCTGCACACAACAACTTGAATCTCTAGTGATCAATCACGCACAGAACAGAGTCTGTTAATAATGGATTATCACAAGAACGTCTTTAGCACTAACAACAGTCTAAAGATCCATGTCGAAACTTCGATCTAGTTTGAGTGAATCTTATATCAGAATAGAAGATTCTCAAGCATAAACAAACTAGGTGCAATCAAAGTTCAACCACTGTTAGTCAATCAAATCAATCGAAAACAAAAGATAAACTGCAATTATCTAGTTTCACACCAACGGTACTCGTAGAGCTTCTCAATCCCAAAGAAGACTTTAAACTGAGCGGTCGTAAGAGATTTCTCCTAATTAGGTTACTCTCCTCTCCGAATAGGCGGCTACACCAGTAACAACACAACCGAGGAAG
The DNA here is from genome assembly GCA_023531295.1 of Papaver armeniacum. NCBI lineage: Eukaryota > Viridiplantae > Streptophyta > Magnoliopsida > Ranunculales > Papaveraceae > Papaver > Papaver armeniacum. The sequence goes on along the minus strand of JAJJWW010010971.1, from coordinate 36,901 downwards.
TTTGCTGTCACGAAGGATTAGTTTACTAGAAATGCAAACTTCAAGTATTTATATACAAGGAAGTTTGGACACCAAGGAATTTCTAAAACCGAAAATATTCTCAAAGATATTCAATACATTCCAAATTCGATTTTCATAATTCCTGGAAATGCTCTGTCCAAAATAATGATCGAAAATCTCTCTGAAAAATCTAAACTAGTAAATGCACATTACTAATTCTCATTTTACTAAAATAAAATTAACAACCTTAAATAAAGATTATTAACTTATTTATTTCGATCTTGGGATTTTCTTCCTGTAGCTATTAAGGAATAACTTTGAACAATAAATATAAACATTACTGCACGTGTTCAAAGTATGCCGACATCCTTACTTTGTAAGTCCTCTTTTATACTTACAACCTTGAAACCGATTTTCCACACTTCCAAACAAGTTTAGAATTGGTTCATCTGACTTTCAAGAACTATGTGATTGATTAGGAAACACACAATCACAAATCATGGGTTTAATGGTTCTACCAAAACAAGTTTCGGTTCTACCGCCATGTGAGTACTGTGCATAGTCACACTAGCTTTCCAAAATTTGGTTAACTAGGTACTAGGATAGGTTCCCTACATATATATGTTATCTAACTTATATGTGTTACATATGTCCATAGGATCGGTTCCTCTTTGCCTAAAAACGTGTTGCACATGTTCATAGGATCGGTTCCCCTTTCTTCTATAAACCTTGTTGCACCTCATACATGGATCGATTCTCCTTTGTGATGTGTTGCACCTCTTCATAGGATCAGTTCCCCTTTACCCAGATTCGGTTCAACAAAACACAAACTCGATCATACCATCTCCGGTGATTAATTAAGATCGGTTACACTAATAAAAGTCATACCAATACATAAGTCAGGCCTTTGTGAATAGTTTTACCAAGAACACAAACAAGTCGTGAGCGGTTATACTAAATCACACATATTGGATGTTCATAAGATATGCAATGAATAACAATCCCAATAACGCCTGGCGATTTCCTTTTTGATTCATAAACAAGTTTATGAACTTACTTCCTTAAAACACATGTAAAATATTATTTCCTAGGATGAAATCCTCACCTCATACCCATACATAATCACAATAGCATTCAAACGATTATGTCGATGTCTTATCTACAAAGTTTAATGGTTAAGCAATAAACTTCATATTGTATTCCTTAATACTATGTCTATCTAGAGTGTTCATGCTTCGCAGTTTCGTTTTCAATATGCACAACTTGAAAGATACGTTAGGGAATGAAACAATTCAAGTCAAATATCACTAACCTCAAGTGGAAGGATAATGTTGTCATTGTAGCTTCTTACTTCTTCACTTCTTCAAGTCTTCGCAATACTTGTAATGTCTCATATCCTAATACTTTCAGGCTAACCTATACGAAGTTGACTCTAGTACATAATAAAGCGACTCTTAAAATGAGTTTTGATTCACTAAAATATGACAACCAAACTTGACATACCAACGCTTGGTGGGTTGAACCAAGCTATGCTCTAACAAATTGATTCGAGTGAATCAAACCGATTTTACTTCAATCGTGTTCTTGTATACTTCTATGAGAATATATCAATTGAACAAATCTTTAACTAGTTTCATTTCAGTCATTTGAACTAGTTATGGTTAATATGAATAAGGTTGATATGAGAGTGTTCATATAGCTAACCTCGGTTAACTACTGTTGAGCCAACATGGTGTACACGTTTAGGTACAGTTACTTAAACCTAAATGAAGGTAGATTTCATTTGTGTATAACAAGATAGTTCGATCTAACGGTTGAAAGATATTAGCTTGAGTCTAATCAGGTTTTCATCTAACGGTAAATATTGAATGGTTTGTTACCAAGGTAACTTATATTTCAAACCCTGATTTGAAACTATAAGGGAGAACTCTAGCAACTGGGAAACCTAATCCCCACACCTTCTGTGTGATACTAGTTTTGACTAAAGTTGATTCTCCTTTAACCTTAGATTTTTCACAAAACCCTGTAGGTTAACGACTTAAAGACTTCATTGGGATTGTGAAGCCAGACCCAACTATTTTCTCTGTAGTTGCATGTTATGATCTTACTTCTTCTATCGTGATTGAGTATTATCTTTGCTAAGATTTTTTTGAGATTTATCTCTGATATGTAAGATTAAAAGTAGTCACAAACATCTTCGTCTCATCATTTGTGATTCCACAATATCTTATTTTGCTGCTGATAGGTGTCGTAAAACACCTAATTTTATATCTAGTATTTATGCTTTCTTTGCTATTGTCGTGTAAATTATGTACCTTATGTGTGCTTTTGAGTTCATTAGGTGCAATGGAGTCATTTGGAGCAAAAAGAAGAGGAAGTCTCCCAAATCTTGGATTCCTTCTCATCATGTTGAAGAGCACGGAAATATGAAGTCAGTGGCGAAAGAACGAGGTCATTCCGACGCCGTATAAGAATGTTACGAGGAAAATCAACGGTTAAGCTTGTCGGTTCCCTAGGACTGACATTACAAAAAGAGGAGGTGGCCCTTATCGACTTCACCTGAGTGGCTATACCCATTTGCTCTTCCTTAACAAAAGCTCAGATCGATAATTGGTGGCCGTTTTCATTACAGTTTCCCTGAAATCCAGAAAAGAGAAAAATTGCTACCGGTAAGAATATATCAATGAGTTCCTGATGATTTAGGGAAGAAATTAGGGTCTGATGATCGAGATTGAAGAGTTATAGAGGATGATTGAGTTTGATTCAGGGATGAGAAGGAGCTCAGGTTAGGGTTTTCTGCAGAATCTGAAAATGAAGAGAAATTGAATGATTCGATTCAAAGACGAAGAAGAGAGATTCAGGGGTTAGTTAAAGAAGAAAAAGGGTTTCTGAATTGCTGTTGATGAACTGATATGGGTTTGATGGATTTTTGCGGTTCCTGGTTGTGAATTGTGTATGGAGATGAAGATTCAGAAGATTCAGACAATCGAGAAGAACTACAAGTTTGGTGTTGGTGGTGAATTTGCTACAGGAAATTGGTGCTCAAGATGTTACAGAGAAGATCAATCCTGGGTTTGAACTGGTTGCTGCTGAGGTTAGAATGGGAGAAGCTACAACACTGGAGTCACAGGGAAGCTAAGAATCCTAGAGTCTGAGCAGCTGCAGTCTGGAGAATGGACCAATTTCTGGTAGTTGTGGAACTGAAGCTTAAATGGTGTAGTTAGTGTTGTGCACTGGTATGGCTTAAGAATGGATTGAGTTTGAGCTGAAGAGATTACTGTGGCCTGAAATGAATGGGTTTTGTGGTTTGCCAGGGATTGGTGGTGGCAATTATGAGAATGAGATGCAGTGCTGCTACTAAGAACAAGAAAATGCTGGTACTGATTGTTATTGCTATGGCCATAAAACTAAAGAGTGGTGATGAATGGGTGTGTACAGCGAGACATGGGAGTTGAACTAATATTGCAGTTTTTGTGCTAAGGCCAAGAGGCCGCAGTGCCAGATGGTTTGTTGGTGGTATATTAATTGCAGGGAGATGGCTTAAGATGGATGAAAGCCTTGCTACATTATTGGTTCAAATGACAGTCTACGTGGTATTGATTGGAGTTCAGTCTTGACCCTGAAGTGGAGCTGTGAAGTGTGCCGCAACTGGTGCAACGCAAGATATTTGAAGCAATGGTTCTGGTGGAGTTGCAGTGTTAATGGAACTAGCAGTGGCGATGTTTGATGGAAGTCAGGGAATATGAATTGCTATTTGGTGACGAATATTGTTGTCAGTGGCGCACGAGATTGAAGAATGGTCTTGGCTCGGGTTTTAGTCGATAGCCATTCATGGAAACGACAAGACTGAAAGATGGAGTTAGAAGGAGAACATATGATCAAGTCTCGGTGGCCTGTTGTGATGATGAGCAATAATGAGAAGCTGTTGCCAGGGCTGCCAATGGGTGCTGCAAAGGACTAAGATTGCAGAGGATCTTGAAGCAGTAATGAGTGGTGTTTGCGAGTCTTGGTAATGGGTTATTACAGGGAATTTGAGGTGCAGATGTCCAGCTGTGGGTCATTGAGTTTGTGTTGAATGGAAGAATGTTGCTGGGCTATGGATGAGCTGAGGATTTTCGTGCCTGAAGCTGGCGGAATTTAATTGGATGGCTCGAGTATGCTGTGCAGTGAGCTGACAGTGTTGCAGCAGTGGTGATGTTGTTATTCTGCTAGTGCAGTCACATCCAAGAACTGATACTGTTGGAGGTCTTAAGTGCAGTGGTGAGGCTGTTGGTGCTATAATGTATGTGAAGTTGCATCCAGGTGGAGGAAATGGGCGTGCTGCAGAAGTTACGGTGTTGGCTGTTATGGTGATTTTAAAGTATAATGTGCTGAGTATCACAGAGTGCTGTTGATATGGACTTTTGATTAGAGGCAGGGCAGAGCTGAGAATGTATTAAGTTACAGTTGCAGTGATTGCAGAAGCTGAGCAAGGAATTGTAGCAGGTCATGGGCTGGTGATTGCCCAGAGGTTTAACCGCAGTGCAAATATTGAGCTGAGACATGAAGAATGAAATGTGCAGGTTCGCCGCAATGACCAGGAATGTTGGTTGTCTAGCAGGGAATGAATGAAATGGTATATGACACTGTTTAGATGAATGTTAGGACTTGCAGGGAAGAGCCGTAATTGAATTTGGCCTGGAAACGGTGAGAATATAGCCAGAACTCATCAGGAATCGGTGATGGCTGAGTCGACTCAGTGAGTGATCCCGATTTAACTCGGATGGACGTGGACTTGGTCAGCTGGGCTTCATACATGGGCTTATTATGCAGGCAGAGATGGTTTTGAATGAATTGTTTGGTCTCGACCTAATTTGGAAGTGGGGAGCAAACATATATAAGCCTAGACACCTCTCTTTTATTATGAGGAGATATTTTCCTATCTTTTTGGCCTCTACTTTTGTGTTCTAGGGTTACACCATGAAGTCTTTTCTCTTTCTTCTTGTGATGAACTCCATAATATGAGCTAGAGTTTTCTTTTGGTTATGAATTAGTTGGATTTCCAAACATGAATTTTTGTGCAATAAATTAGTTTTCTCTCATATTATCGTTTATGATTCACCATTAATATTGTTACATGATTTGAATGCGTGTTTAGTTGAGTCGCGAATCGATTGAGTTTGCTTTCATCTTTATTGCTAGATTAGGGTTGTTATACGAAAAAGTGATAATTCCTGATTGCAAGTAGCATAAATAAGATTATAGTTTGTAGTGATATATTCTTATGATCTTATGTGAACCATAACCTTTGTTAAATCGGATTAGTGCTTTTACACGTTCGATTGCTTTGATTGGCCTGATTTCATAGAACCTAATGCATCTAGGGAATTAAACTTGATTAGTACTTTTACACGTTAGGTTGTTCTTTTAGATAGAATTCATATTCGCATCTTTTAATGTGTTTGTTGATGACAAGAGGAGATTAGCGGGATATTCTTGCGATCAAGGTTTTCTAGGGCCTTTGATAAAAGTTGAGATTAAAATATCAATTCTAGTTATTGTGTTGAAAACATGTTTGTGATTGAAGACGAAATCCATGACCAATACTTTCTCATCCTTGATTTGCGTGTTTACTTTTTATTGTTTTGCTTTTTGTTTATTTTTATTTACACAATCGAGAAAATCCCCGTGTTACTTATAAGATACCGAAACAATTTGACAACCTAGACCTCTCTGTGGGAACGATCCTTTCTTTCCCTTGCTTCATTATATATTTTGAGTAGTAAGAAAGTGTAATTATATTTGTGTCGGCTGACAACCGGTCAGCTGCCATACGATTAAGATTATTGTGAGGTGATTGATTATACTAGGCTGTTCTTCGGGAATATAAGTCTGGTTTATCAATTGGTTCTGTGCACCTTGATTTATTAAAAGACGTAACAAAACTCGTAGGTATTTCTATGGGAGACAGATTTATCAATTCCAATATACTTTTCTGTGTGAGACAAATTTGTTTATCAAGTCTTCGACTTTGGGTCGTAGCAACTCTTGGTTGCGGATGAGATCATCTAAGGGAATCAAGTGCGTAGAATCCTGTTGGAGTTCAGAGACGTAAGTAACGCAACTGTACCTTGATCAGTGTGAGATTGAGTAGGGCTCAACTACATTCCAGTCCGAAGTTCATTGGTAGTAGGCTAGTGTCTGTAGCGGCTTAATACAACGTGGTGTTTAAAGCTGGACTAGGTACCGGGGTTTTTCCGCATTTGCGGTTTCCTCGTTAACAAAACTTCTGGTGTCTGTGTTATTTCTTTTCCGCATTATAGTTTGTTATATAATAGAAATATCACAGGTTGTGTGTTAAGATTAATCAATTAGATAATCCAACCTTTGATTGTTAATATAAATTGATTGACACTTGAACATTGGTCTTTGGTACCGTTCCAGTTGTTTCACATAATAATCAGGCTCGCGGATTTCTATCTGTTTGATTTGCTAATTACATTGTGAAATATAGATATAAACTCTTTTATATACTTTTCTCTAGATTGAGTCTGACTGTCTAGTTGATTCTCTTGAAAGTATATTGAAGTTTTTCCTACTCAGATTGTCGAACGAAATATTGGGTGTGGTTGTTAGAACCCCGCTTTTTCACATACACTTTTGGCTTGAAAATTCTTTGCTTACCCCATGTTTTCATTGCATGGTCATTATTAATGAGAGGTGTATTGATGGAAGAAGTCTGAGTGGATGATGTAGGTGCAGGAGTGTCAGATAATATAGTATCCACTTTATTTGAAATTGGAGCAGTAGAAGAACTGGAGGGTAAAATAGTCATAACAAAAAATTATTGCATTTGCAGAATCTACAGACTGAAATAGCTGTGCATATGGAAAATCATCTTCATCAAAATTAACATCTTTAGAAATAATGATTTTGTTGGTGAGAGCATTAAAGCACCTATAGCCTTTGTGCATGTGGCTATATCCCAAAAACATATATTTGACAGACCTTGGTTCTAATTTGTGAGCATTAAAAGGCCACTGACATGGATAACAAGCATAAACAAAAGGTGTAGAAACTTGTAATCTGGTTTAAGGTGAAAAAAGAATTTCTAGAGGTGATAGGTGTTGTAATGTTGGGGTTGGCAGTCTGTTTATAAGAAAATTTACAGTTTTAAATGCATATGACCAATAAGATAATGGCAAAGAAGCATGAGAAAAAAAGAGATAAATGAGTCTCTACTACATGTTGTTTGATCATGTGCATGAGGGAAAGATACCCTGTGACCAATTCCATAATTGTCTAAGTATGTAGAGACATTTTTGTTTTCAACCCCCAGTCTGATTAAACAAATTTAATCTTCTTATTAAATTTATTTTCAACATGACTTTTAAATTTGATAAATGTGTCAAGTACTTATGATTTGTAAGCTAGAGTATATGACCATGTAAATCTGCTGAAAAGAATCAACGAAGGACACCTAATACTTGAATCTATTGCTAGAACAAAGTGGGGGAAAGGTAATGAATGACTGTCTGCTAGTTGACATGCAGAACACAGTTTGGAAGAAAAATGATTATCAATAACCTCATTAACTGAAGATAAAACATGCTTAAGAGTTTGATAAGCAGGAGGACCTAGTTTATATATTATTCCATGTAATTGAAGAAGTAGCAGTTGAAGTAAGAGCTTGCTTTAGTTGTGCAGTTGTGAACTCCATGTGATAAAGCCCATCTCTAACAGGACCAGTGAGGAGAACCTTGTGGAGATCATGTCCTTCACATAAAATTTGTCATGATGAAATTCAAAGAAGCAATTTTTTAAATAGATGAACTGAAACTAGATTCTTAGTAATTTATGGCATATGTAGAACATTTGAAAGAGTAAAGTTGCAGTTATCATGTTGAATAACAGAAAAACCAATATGAGTAATGTGTCATTTCCAACTATGACATGATCATTGCCTTGATATTCAGAATGTATATTCAGATTGGACAAATCATAAGTAATATGATGAGTAGCTCATGAGTCAGGTACCCATCCAAAGCTATTGTTGAAGCAGAATTTCATTGTAAACAGCAAAAGCTTCAGGTTCTGGACACCAAAAATTATCATAATCATCTCCATAATGTATAGAAGCGATATTGTGAGATTGAACCGTGGAATTGTCGTTAGAAGTATATTTATATCTGCATTCAGAAGCAGAGTGACTTGTTTTCCTGCAAATATGACACTCAATATAGTAGTTATATTTGATAAGAGAAGATGGTGGGAAAAAGTTGTTTGAACCACCAGATCTGTTGTTGCGACCACCATTATCAAACCTTCCACCACAGAAGCCGGCTCTAAAACCTCCACCTGATTGATTGCCACAAAATCCATGAGAACTATTGAATGTTCCTCTTGGCAAATAAGAGTTTCATTGAGGTTGATGCGGTGAACTGGATAATTGTTACTAATAAGCAGAAGCTGGAGTTGAATATCCATAATATTTTGAATCAAATGAAGGTGTTGGAGAAGGATTGTGTGCTTTTTTAGTAGAAAAATTTGCAGAAACGGTGGTGAGATCTAATTTCGACTAACATCTCAGAAGATGTTATCCAATTATCATTCTTCAATTGTTGTGTAGTGATTGAAGTTTTGAAAGCATTGAATTCAAATGGTAATCCTTGTAGAATGTGGAAGACTAAATCCTTATCAGAAATTACTCAATCACTTTGTGCTAATTGATGAGAAATGGATCTGAATTTGTTGAAATACATCAACATAGAATCACTACTCTTCATCAGATAAATTAAATCAGTTTTTTGTTGCAGTAATCTCGATTTGGTAGTAACATTGTAGTTGTATTCTAAACGAATCCAAATCTCATGAGAAAAGGTACAATCAATTACTTGCGACTGAGATTCTTCAATATACGCAGAGAATAACTAGGAAAGAATAGCTTGATCTTGATTTACCCAGTAGTTGTAGATCGTATTCCACACAAATCCCGCTGGTAACAAATATTTTTCTAAGAAAGTATCAATTTACATTTAGATAATTTGACCCCGTTAGCAATACCAATTTCAATTTTACCAATCATATTTTCCCCCACAAGCTATAATATTTATGGAAAACCCCAAACCTAATCTGAAATTCAAAATCAAGTAGGGTCTGTAGACCCCACTTACAGACCCCATTTTTCCCTCACTGCCTTTGTTGTTGCGTAGAAGTGATTAGTGACTCTTATGAAATCCTAGTGCAATAGCATGAAGTTTCAAAGAATTTAAAATGACTTAAAAAAAATAAATCTCCAACCACTAACAAGAGACATTAAGAGACTCCCCAAAAATCTCTTTGGACTCACACTAGATTTGGAAACTTTTCGAAAATCATTTGGAATTTCATTTGACTACCCCTCCTATGAGATTTCTTACATTGCGTCGGATTGGTGGGTGTTAGATTCAGCATTTCTCCTTATCTAACTTCCGTAGCTCATCATCTAGGATGTCTCCACTAGTGAATAAATATTTTACCACTACAACTACAATATTCACTCTCAAGAGAGTAATATTTACCAAAATCGGGAGAATAAAAAAGAATTCTTCCCCTCTGCAACCTGGCAAAGTATGACTAGTCCGAGAAATTTTTGCAATACAAGATGTGTTTCTAATAAACAATGCATGCCGTTCTAAATGCTCAACTTCAATGAAAACCATTTAAGCCAAATCCAGCCTGCCTCTGCCTCTCCGTCTGAAGTTTTTACAACTTGTGTAATCGTACTGGATTTTACAGGATACAAGTAAGACACATTATTTGATTGGCGCATGCTTTGATGTAGATTATCATGAAGACTCGCAAAGAATTTTACACCGTGCGAGGTCTTTCTGTCTTGCTAATATCATCCAAACGCCAAAAAATCGTGTAATTCCTCTACTTTGGTAATATAACTGTGTGGAAGCTCGCGAAGAAATATTTTCCGGAGGAAACTCAGTATCCGCTCGACCAAGGAGGAAATTAGTATAAGAAAAATACCATTTTTGTGCTCACATCCAGTGGTGAAACTAGACCTGCTGCCTATCCGTCCTAGCTTGACCAATTTTCACCCTGGCTTAAACCTATAATTTAAGCTTACTGTGTCAACCCAACTTAAAAAGGTAATAAAAAAACAAAAAAATTGGGATTTAGGGGTGGCTTGAGCTAGGATAAGTCATAACCTAGTTCCGCCCATCTTAGAAGATAAGCTAATTTAGAATTTGGCGGATACTAACCAACACTATTTGGCCAAATACTATGTATTTGGACCAAAATAGCCAAAATTTTATAGCCGTTGTTTTTCTTTCACTAATAACTTTGAGTGGTATATATGTAGGATATATAACCTTTCTAACACTAAGAATATGTCTGTTCTTGATACTCACCTGCCTGGGACCGATGGTTTAAATTGGGATTTAGGTCTGAGCCATAAAAGACACTTGTATGATACACAGATCTCTGAGTTGTCTATTTTTCTTCCGTTACTTGATTCTATTGTTTTGTTTCCTGATCGGAAGACCAGGCTTATTTGGCTTGGAGATAAGAAGGGAATATACACTGTTAAGGCGGCATATCTGAATCAATCTCATGGTACTGTACATGTCACTCCTTTCCCGAGTTCAAAAGTCTGGTCTAGAGCTTGGCCTCATAGAGTTGATTTTTTTCTATGGCAAGCATGTCTTAATAGACTGCCAACTTTGAGTAACTTGCACAGAAGGCATTCCGTCTTGGATACCCCTAATCTATGTTACCTATGTGGGAATGATGTTGAAACTGAAATCTACTAGTTCAATGCCCCATAGCTTCTTGTGTCTGGAATTACTTCATTAATGCTGCCGGTAGCCCTAACTGTACTAGAAATTCTGTCAAGGAGGTTGTTGTAGGTGGAAAAGTTTTCCCCTTCTCGCGCGGGGTCTTCAACTATGGAAACGTCTCCCAGCCGCCATTCCATGGGTCTCTTGAAAGCTCGAAATGCTATTGCATTCTCTGGGAAGATTTTCAACCTTCATAATATTATTCGAGATATAAAAATTGATGCGTTTAACTGGTCTAAAGGCCTTGATTGCTTCAAAGGGATTAATACATCTAATGTAATAGTGGGATGGGAACATTTCTTTTTAAACCCCCACTAATTTTCTCTTGTTTTAGGGTTGTTTTTCAGAGTTTTTTTATTTTGGGCTCTATTCCTTGTAAGGGTTTCATTCTGTTTTCTTAGCCTCTTTGGCTAGTGGTCTTGTATTCTTTTATTCTTTCAATCTATTTTCCTTCTTTACCGAGCAAAAAAAAAAAAAAAAAAAAAAGTATATATATATATGTAGGATATAGAATTTGTTTGGCTTATCATAGTACTTGCTCTTACAAAAATGGATGTGCGTTGGATTGTTTTCCCACTTGAAAGGCTGTGTGTTGGATTGTTTTTCTGTTCTTTTGTTTTTTTAAGAACCATTTTTTGGGGACCATGCTTTTTTTGTGGGGACCATGATTCTATTTTAGGAAAGACATTACAAGTAATCCTAAGTCACCCCTTATCTAAATATTTTTCTTAATACCAAACTTACCCTCCTTAATTAAATGTTTTGTTTAATGATTAATTAGTTATTAGTTAATGATTAGTAATTAGTATGATTAGTAATAATTAGTTACTCTATTACAAAAAGTTAGTTAATGATTAGTATGATTAGTAATGATTAGTTGCCGATAAGAAGTTCGGTTACAAAAATTGAAAATTTTCCTTACGATCAAACCGAACTATATAGTTTCGGTTGAATTTTTTTTTAAGACTTTCCAAATTTATTACCAAGGACCGAACTTAATGATTAGTAATGATTAGTATGATTAGTAATGATTAGTTACCAGTAAGAAGTTCGGTTATAAAAAATTGAAAATTTTCCTTGCGATCAAACCGAACTATATAGTTCGGTTACAAAAAAAAATTTAAGACTTTTTAGGACCAAACCGAACTTAAAGTTCGGTTCAATGTTTTGAAAACCGGCCCGGAGGTTAAACCGGAAAGTTTACTGGGTCAGGGTCAAACGAGCTAACCAGTGGTTCAACCCGGGTTTACTGGTTCAGTTAGTAAGAGATATTGTATCTGTTTAACACGTGCTGGAGTGGGGAGGGGATGGACGAGGTACTTCCATTACGTGTATTCATCGGACGTGTTTGCATCGAAAGAAGAAATCTCTTTACATAAACAATTGTTTTATACTGTTTACTCTCTGTGTTCTTGAGAGAATAGTACAGCCGACACTCCACCACCTCTCTTCTTCTCCCTTTTTTCTGTTGTTTCCTTCTTCTCTTTCCTGGTTTGTTTTCATTGTAAAAGCTTAATTCTTTGTCTCTCACCATGATACAGACCAAAGAGAAGTAAGGTTTGAAATCATTGCTTCCTATTACTATCCTTCTTTTTCTTTCTTAATTAGATTTGTAATTTGATGAGATCTAATTCCTTTTTTTTTTTTTTTTTTTGATAATTTTGTAGGCACATAAAGTAATAGTAGATCGAGATTGAGAAGAAATTAAAGGCTTATTGATCAAATTGTAACAAATATAAATTTTAACAAAGATTTAAATCAAATTATGGAGATTAAATATATTCTGTTATTTTTGTTGAAAGATTTGTTTCTTTCTACCCTCTATGTAAGTTTAAATCTTGAACAGGGGTTTTTGTTTTGACATACGTGAAAGAGTGAAGAAGATTAAAACAAAAAAGGTTCCTTTTAGATTTTTCAGGAAGGAAGGGATACGATCCTTTTAGGATTGGGTCGTGCGATTCACTCGATCCTTTTTAAAAAGAGAGCGGTTTTTAGCAAAATTGGGTGAACCAACCCGGAAAAGTGACGATTCACGGTCAACCAGTCCCGGGTCATCCGTTTTTTCCCAAAAAAAGAGAGCTTAATGATTTTAATTAGTATGAAAATGATTAGTTACCGGAAGTTCGGTGAAAAAATTAAAAATTTTCCAACAAACCCATATAGTTCGGGTTTCCCAAAATTACCGAGTCATGATTAGTTTTAGTTACGGAAGTCAACCGGCGATCAAACCAAACCATATAGTTCGATTCTTTTAAGACTTTTTAGGACCAAATCAACTTAAAGTCGGTTTCCCAAATTTATTACCAAGAACCGAACTTAATGATTAGTAATGATTAGTATGATTAGTAATGATTAGTTACCGGTAAGAAGTTCGGTTAAAAAAAATTGAAAATTTTCCTTCCGATCAAACCGAACTATATAGTTCGGTTACAAAAAAAAATTAAAAGTTGTTACGATCAAACCGAACTAAAGTTCATTCCCAAATTTATTACCAATTAATGATTAGTAATGATTAGTAATGATTAGTTACCTGTAAGAACTTTCCCAAATTTATTAGTGATTCGTATGATTAGTTACCAAAAATTGAAATTTCTCTCGGTGGTAGTCGGAGGTGGTGGGCGGTGGGAGGAGGTGGTGGTTATATATAGGTGGTGGTGGTGGGCGGCGGGGGAGGAGGTGGTGGTTATATATATATATAGAGAGGTGGTTATTAGGTTAGTTTTAAATTAAATTAGGTTAAGGGTAGGTTAGTCATTTCCACACTTTAGGACACCCTTTATAACTATAGGGAAGGTGGCATAATAAGACCATGGTCCCCCAAAAAAAACCATGGTGCCCAAAAAATGGTTCTTTTTTAATCAGGCACGTCTGGCTTGGCCTTTTCAATAGATGGGCTGAGAATCCCAATCCGGCCCGGACCGGAACTTATAATTTACACCTTCAAATCCTTGCGACCAAAAGATTACTAACTTTGATTCCGGTTAAACCCTTTAATTTTTTGTCCTTGGGCTTTTAGTCATAAGGTTTCAGATTGGAGATGCCAATGAATATAGAACTGAATGCCAATGTTCTCAACAAGCTCACTCTTTAGTCTTATCTGATTCCACTATACATGTAGAATTTAGGCACAGATTCAGTAAGTATGAGCAGATCAAGACTATGTAGAATTCAAAATTGACTGTCTCTGCGACTCTGTAGCAATTACCATCATTGTTACCTACTATTACCATGGAGAACTTCTCTGACTTTGTCAGAAATACGGAAACATAGTGTCTGGCATGTTTACTTAATTGCAGTTGGTCACATAAATGCATATTAGATCGTTTTATGTCAAGAAAGCCGTAAAAAATTCGTGTCACTTTCTAGTGCCGGAAAGTTAATAAGACACAATTCCATTATCCATGAACCACTGTTACTTAGCAATGAGAAGCAAACACGATATCTTCATTCGAATTTCAGACAAGCAAACAAAGATGAATATCCAAAATAGATATGATATTGAACAGTTGTGCACCCATCATTAAATTCTCATACGTATGAATGGATATACGAAAGAATGAAAATCCAAGTGGGAATTCAGCGTTTTAGAATGTAATAATGAATTTCACAGAGAAGTTTCCCGCCGGATGTAATCACCTTAGGTTCTTCATTTCCAGCTTTCATGTGGAGCAATATGGTCGGAGAACTGAATTTGTTGCTGTAACATTTTAAATCATAAGATAAGTTAGAATGCCAAATTATGAGTTGGTTCTCTCCCTCTCCATTTCTACCTCCCCAGAACATTACCTCCATTTTCGATAATAATTCTTTCGCCGTTGGTGCAGACACAACTATACCTCTGGCAGCTGGTTTGATGAAACCTTCTTTCACGCCATTATCAAACAGCGCGAGAAGAGTATCATAGTATCCGTCAACATTTAGCAAACCAACCTATGTCAGAAACAAAACTCTATTATAGCTCAAACCCTCACTTAACAGTCAAAATTTCCTTCAAATTTTTTTCAAGAATAACACTGAGATAAGTTACCGGTTTGGTATGAATTCCCAATTGGTACCAAGTTATCATCTCCAATGTCTCTTCCATTGTTCCATATCCTCCTAAAATCAATTAAAATGTATGAAATTAGGAAAGAATTATGTCTTCATACTCGGCAAGACATCACTCGTACCTTTTATGAAACAAAAGAAGACAGAATTGCTTACCAGGCATAGCGATAAACGCATCAGATTCTTTAGCCATTATTGCTTTACGTTCATGCATGTCCGGAACTACTCTTACTTCACCTACAGTTGGTCCAGATATCTGCAAACATAAATTGGTTATAGAACAAGGATACTTTAAGAAACAAGTTCTTTGAACCAAATAGATTCACTAATGAACCTGCTAACTTTAAGAGAATAAGCGCATAATATAAGCATCAAATCAATTGTTTTTCATGACATCTACAACTAACAGATTCAAATTACACCAGTTGGTCATATTCCAGCTAGATCATAGAAATCTTGTTATAACCAATGATTCTTTCGCTTTTATAAGAAAAACAAGTCTATCAATGCTAATAGAAAAGGGGGAAAAGCTAGAGAAAATGCAAGATAGTTTAAGAGAACAAATACCTCAAGAGGCATAAGAGCTTTTGGAATAACCCTGGAAATTATGAGAAAAATGTCACAAAACAAAACATCCGTAGCTTGATTTAATGAAATAGATGGCAAGAAAACAAAATCAACAAAATTCCAGGATTAATTTATTTACCCAAGAACATGACAACCTCCTTCGAAAACCTTTCTAGATATCAAACCCATTAATCCAACACTTCCACCACCATATACCAAATTTATCTTCCTCTCAACCTGACATCAAAAACATCCACCGAATAAGAATCAAAACCCATACACCTTAACCCATTCAACAATCCAAAATTCAAGCAATAACCAACCAAATGCAAGTATCATGTAATAATCCTTAATTTGCAGAAACATTTGCAGGAACTAAGTTAAAGTAGGACAACCCAACGCATACACATGTTCATATCTCAAACATCTTATATTCAATTCGCTATACAAATAAAAGAGTTTGATAAATCAAAAATAGGAAATACCCATTATCTAAAATCAATCCCAATGAAAAGGGGTTTGAATATCGGAATCAGAGAATCCAATCAACAAGAAGAATAAGCAAACATATACCATTTGAGCACCCAAGTTAACAGCAGCATCACTAAAAACCTGTCTGTTGCCAGGATTACTTCCACAGAAGACACAAATTGTCTTAAACTTATTACTCTCAATCTCAATACCATCCTCCATTGCTAAAGAATTAGAAAACAGAGAAAATAGAATCTTTGGGGTTCTTCTAAACTAAATATAAGAATAGAGAATAATTTTGTTTCAAAAAAAAAATTTGGGTTTTTATGGTGTTGAGTCCAGAAAAGGAAGTAGCCCACCAAATTCCTTGAAAATCTCTCTTTCCTTTTTCTACTAATTTTTAATCAACATCATACCTTCTCTCTGTCGGCTTTATAAAAAGAAAAAAAAAATCTCTTGAGAAGAAGATAATGAAAAAGAGAACCAAAACAGGGATTTTATTAGGTGAGTATATAATTGGAACCGGGTTTAGTTTAGCAGAGAATTCGGGTCCACTTGACTAATAATATAAATGGGTTAATCTTGTATACTATTTTTGAGCCTTTAGATTCTGAATCCAGTACTAAGATTCTTCTTACAAGTCCTTCCTTTGACAGCCTTTGCACACAGAGAGCTCTTATTAGTGGAAGAAGAAACCTTGGGTCCGCCTCCAACTAGTACTGTTTGGTGGAGCAGTTGGAGCAAGTTCCTCAACGTGTTTAATTTAACGTGCCAAGCTGGCCGAGTATTTATGTAAAGAAAATATACTTGCATATTTTTATTATTCTGTAATTTATTTTAATTATTTCGCAAGTAAGTTATTTTTATTTATTAACAATATTCTAGAAATATATAATTAATTATGTAGGGATTTTATTAGTTTAGAAAATATCTCTTATTTTAGGCAATAAGTATTTTGATAGTTTGGGAAATAATTAATTGTTTGGTTTGTAGCAGTTATCTATATAAGGAGCTCTATATTTTTAGTATTAGACAGTCTTGGATGAATTAAAAAGTAGTGTTTTCCTCTAAACTGGTATCTCAGAAACATGAGTTTTGGATATTAGTTCTATTTAACGCTTTAGGGCCTACCTCAGGGCCTGTTTTGTAAGCCAAAGACAAACTGAAGCGCAATTTGACAATAATTCTGCACCCACCTTGGGAAACTCTGATATAACAAAAAAGAAATTTTGTTCTCCATTATTAACAAAAAAGAAATTTTTCTTCATGTAATTATGAATGTACACAATAAATCATCTTTTCTAGTTAGGCAGTAGCACTATAGAAATTGTTGCTTAAGTTCATCAAAACTATAATAATGCAAATTCTCCAATGTGGTGGGGGGAGAAAACAAAATCCCCGCCTAACATTGCATTCCTAATTTGGTTTATATGGCATAAGTCACTTCCTGCTCACCAACCATGGAGTTTGAGTTTAATATAGCAGCAAATGAAGCCAAAGGGATTAGGTAATAAAAAACAGAAAACAAAAATAATAATCACAAAATTAATCTAAAAAATAGGTAAAAGACAATTAGAAGCTGTTTTTAGTTAGATATGGACAAGTAAGACTATTATTTGTGATAAACTTGTTTATTGTGAAAATGGACTGATGATAATAATACATAGATGGGGTTTTAATAATGATTAGAGCGTGGTGATTCAACAAATACTAGTTTATTCATTTTGAAATCATCACTGGAGTCTAGTAATCATGAATTAGTCAAAGCTTATTCTTGCATGCCATGGACTCTCTTTGAGATTCTTATTGGATGGTGGATACCATTTTTGATCATAATTATCATGCCACTACGGCACTAGCACTAGCACTACCTACACTTGGCCACTAAAATGTCAATCTTCCAAAATTCCTTTTTTTTTTTTTTTTTTCCAAAATCTTCAATACTTTTGTTTTCTGTTCCGACAACTCCATGTGAACTGAGATGTTAATGATAAACTTCTAATTCAGGTGATAAAGATGTCAGGGGGCAGTACTACAGCTAAGGGTGTAAACGGATGCATACGGATGCGGATAGGCACTATCCGTATTCGAATCCGAAAATACCATATGTTATCCGAATTCGATCCGAAATCCGAACGGATATCGTAATTTTCACTTTGAATTCGTATCCGAATTTCTATCCGGATAACGGATAATTATCCGATCCGAAATCATAAGAAAAAATAATAGTAAAATATTTTTATTTTTACAAAAGATTAATGTTTACATAATAAAAATTAATTAGAATTAAAAGTATTATTTATTATTTTTAATAAAGTACTACAGCGCTTTTTTCCTAGCTAAAGATGAACCCAAAAGTTCAAAAACTCGTCTTTCTTCTTTTTCATGGTGACACACATATGAATTCTTTCTTTTGTTTTGTTTTGTTTTAGGCCATGAGACAGCTAATAATTTCGAACATTCGGGAGTAACAATAACGTCAGCAGTTAGTAGCGCCGTCGCTTTTCATTTAAGGGCATGCAGCTTGCTACATATTCTTGTTGTTTCTTCTCATTCTTCCTCTTTCAGTTTTTCAATCCAGAAACGAACTGTTTTAAACTTTTAATCGTTACAGTAACAAATTTTGCATCATCGGGCCCATATTAATTGATTTTCGGTCGGATTTGATCAATGAGATTCTCCATTTCATCTCATTATGTGTACTGTGTGATCAAGTAATACGTTAGAAAACCCGACAGTCTTGTTACATGATGATGATTATACAGGACATTACATTATACTCATGAAAAACTCAACTAATAAAATTAGCCTGATACGAGACACATGATATTTCTTGGTCTGTACGATAAAGCAGAAAGAAACAATGGGTTTGATGGTCCCTTCCCTTGGCATTTTGGCACGGTGTTACGGCCAGTAGCCATTTCAAACTACTGCATACATTTTTTCTGACGGGAACCCATTCACATGCAACACTGTGCATGGTTCTTAGCAACTTGTTATTTTGGATAGGATTTCATCTCGATAAAGTCATAAAGACAATCCTATAAATAGGACTGCTGGTATATGACATACGTACCCTGTTGTGTTGTATATATTGATTGTAACGAGTCCTATTCCACCAAATTAAAGCTGCTTTCAGAACTCAGACCGTACATGTTATTAAGTTATAGTCCCCTACCCCTGATCAACCACGTTGCGTCTGTAGAACAGTACGTAGCTCCATAATGGGATATCTGGATTTCACGTACGGAGATAATCATATGTTGCATTGTATATTAATAGTTATCTATATAAATGAAGCTTCTTCTTATCCTTCAATTTTTGAGATATTTTTCGCAGCTACAGCTACAGCTACTGTTAGAATGCAATAAGTACCTTAGATTAGGGAGGGATGATGATTTGAGTCAAAAGTTTTGGAGAAGATGATATGTTTTAGCTTTTTAGTTTCAAGCAGAGAATAGTTCCGGTATCACCCCCACAATATAACATTAACAAAATTAAGAAAGAGATAGGAAGAAGAAATATATGTCCACAAGATATATAATGGTTGATGGCGCCCATGCATTAGAGTACGTAGGACCCTAAAATTGAATGAATGTGATGTCTTTGTTGCTTGCTTTTGCTTGCTTTTCTTGTCAATGCAGTAATAAACATATGGTATATTTTGACTTTGGGCACGACAAAGTGACCAGAGTTGCTTTTGGGTCACCCTAAAATTTTAATTAGAGTTTGGGTCACGAGACCGGCGTTGACAGTTACCAAAGTCAGTTAAACACGGAAATCACCAAAACAAATTAAAAGTTTGATTTATTTACTAACCAAGCCATCAAACGTGCTGTTAGACAGGTGTGTGGCTAAAAGAAATGAGTAAAAGAAAGGGATATTTTCACTTCCTGAAGCCACAACTGTTACATTATCTTTGTTCTTCCTGAGATTCAAAACAAATCCCATCAAAACCCCATCAATGTTGCTGTCAAACCATTACTACTTTGCTTGTACTTTGCTCTAGCCATATCTTCTCGATGCAAAATCTCATACAAAACCCAATCAATACGAGTTTAGAAATCCCAAATCTATTGATGTTGTTGTTGAAGAAGTCTTCAAATCCATTGCCCGCAATTGAATTAAAGCACCAGCAAATCCCTAAAATCTTCAACTATAGATGTTTTTCATCACCTGTTCACTGCTTCATTCAAATTTACCCATGAACTATATATCTGCACCACCACTGACATCTGATTTACAACAACAACATCAAGTTTAATTCTTCCCCGATCTGTTTTCTTGATGAAATTCAAGCCATGAATCGACCCCAAAATCATTGCCAGCGACATTTATTATCTATCAACATCGATTCCAAACACCACCACCTTAAATCATCACCAAGTAAAAACAAAGACCCAATCGATTTTCATCTTCAAATTACATCTCTTCAAACAAAATTCAAACCAAATCCTAATTGTTCACAAAGAAGAGTGTATTCTTCTCTGAATCCTCAATTCATTTCCCATTGTGTTGTTTCCTGGATCAATCAGCAAACCCAAAATCTGAATCAATTGTTTCTCGTTGTTCATCACCATCATCTCTGCTCAATTACACTGATCGAATCCAATCGAATCAATCCCGGCAACGGCGCAAGAGCAGAAAACCCACACACGAGAATGGGAAAAAAAATGAATTCTTCTCAATTTAGATTTTAGGGTTATTAAAGATGGATTTTATTACACGTGCCAGTCACATGCAGACGGTAGTTAACAGTGTTAACTAAATTCAATTTAATTAATAATATAAATTTATTTTAGTAACGGTCATGACGGTCAACGATAGTCGGTGACCCAAACTCTAATTAAAACTTTGGGGTGACCCAAACGCAACTCTGGTCACTTTGTTGTGACCCAAAGTCAAAATATCCCTAAACATATTTGTTTTCTTGCTTTCTTTTCCTAAAACTTGGGTTATAAATATCTTGGATATTCAGTGATTGAAATCTTGTGAAACTAGAAAATAGACAAAAGTAGAGACGAAGAAGGAGAGAAATTCTTATTCATGTGTACAATAGACAAACATTGGGGCCTCTATTTATAAGGCTAGATACAAGGGCATCCCAATAATAAACGAGATTTGCCTTAGATATTCTTTACATAATTACACGTTTATAACACTCCCCTACCTAATGACATTATGTCTAAGGCTAATTGCCTCATTAAAACCTTGTCGGGAAACCCCAAAGGGACAAAACCCATTGAAGGGAAAAAAGTACAATTGAGAAAACTTAGAAAAGATTTGGACACGCAAATTTTGCCTCATTAAAACCTTGACAAGGAAAACCCAATGGGAAAAACCTTGATGAAGGAAAAAGAGTACAACGTAAGAGTCCAGTAAAATACCTTCTAATTTGATATTCCCCCTTATAAGTACTTCAGTTAAATCTTGGAGTCCAGCCAATTTCGATAAACGAATTTCGTGAATGCTGGAGATAGCAGCGCTTTCGACAGTTGATGAAGTCTTCTTTTGTGTTGGTGTTCTAATGGTAGTGTTCTCGAGTCTTCACGCTTCTTTACATAAACTGAGGACTTGCTTCTTGAATTACTAGCTTCTCGAAGATAATTTGCAGAAGTAGTTGATGTAATTTCTTCAACAAAGTGCCAAGATATGAATACCTTATCATACGTGAACAAAAATTGTATTTGTGAGAAGGAAATCCAAATTATTAGGAGATGAGTAAGTTGATTTGGTTTAATCAAATGTGGGCATCCACTAAACAACCAAAATTGATACAACTCCCCCTTGGATGACCATCATGTTGAATTAAATTTCCTCACTAAAACCTTTCCAGTAAAAACCCAATGGGAAAAAAATATATGGACGAAGGAAAAAGAGTACAAATATCACATTTTGAAAGAAAATTAAACGTCAACAAGATGTTGCCTCGTGAAAACCTTATCAGAAAAACCACATGGGACAAAACCTGAAGCGAAGGGAAAAGAATACAACTTTTGGCATGAATATGGATGGTAATTAAATCAACTATATGAGTGTTTATACAAACAAGCACCAAAATCATAACTATGGTCTTTTTTTTTTTTTTTTTTGATTGATTGAAAGAGAGATTTAATTATAGAAAAGAATGTACAAGCAAAGCTACTGGGGTACCAAATCTTAAAGAAGAAAGAAAAACGGAAAATTACATAAAAAGAGTGTCCCAGTTTTGGACAGAAAAAGAAAAGTTCAAATGAGCTTGAAAACCAAAAGTCGATGCCCAGGCGATTACCAAAGACTTAGCCTCATTACCCAAATCTATGTCTGTCCTGAAAGTATGTTCTTCTTGAAAGGTTTTAGCATTTATTTCTTTCCACAGAACCCAAACAACTGCGGCTGGAATGATAGGCCAATAATGGTTACGTGTTTCTGAAAAATGATTAATGTCCCAACAGTGAGCAAGATCGTAAAGAGTTTTTGGAAAAGACCATGCCCAATTTGTCGGACTAAGTAGTGACCAGATCCTATGAGCCACTCTGCGGTGTAAAAAAATGAACTATGGTCTCCCAGGTATCTCCACATAGGGTACAACTATCTTCATGAATGATGCCTTTTCTAGCCAAAACATATATAGTATTTAACCTGCCATGCACTGCACACCAGATTAGGAAGTTAACTTTTGGTGGAATGTTTGTCTTCCAAATAAACTGATGTGGGAAGTAATTATCTAGTCCAGGACGTAGAATTGATTTGCATAGAGCGACTTGACACTGAAAACACCTTTCGAGTTCAGTGACCATCGTCTTGTGTCTGGTAAACTATCCAGGGTTGGAGGAGAATCTCCTATAACTTGTAGCATGCAATCTAATTGGTTTGCCTCTGAATCTGTAAGTCTTCTTTTAAAAGTAAAACCCCAACTTCCATCGACTCGTAATATCTGCAGATAGAGTTGTGAGCTTACCTCTGTCCATCTTATAAATGTCAGGAAAGGAGATAAAGAGAGTCATAGGCCAATTCACCTATCGTTCCAGAAAGATATTGTAGAGCCGAGAGTGTACCGTAATGTTGCAATTGTTGTTGATAAGATCATTAGTTTCCGCGATGGCTTTCCAAAGATGAAATGCCATAAGGAGAAGACACTTTACGCGGTATCCAGTTAGAGTAAACACTTCCATGCTTCTCAGAGATAATTTTGTACCAAAAATGATTCTTTTCAATTCCAAATCTCCAACACCACTTGGAAAGTAAGGTTAAATTCATTAACTTTAAGTCTAGAACACCCAAACCTCCCTTTTCTTTTGCAGAACAAATAAGTGAATAAGTAATCAAGTGAGAGCTCTTATCACCTTCCTTCCGTCCTCAAAGAAATTTCCTTATTTTCTTTTCCAGTTGTGCAATGATTGAAACTGGGGCTTTAAACAAAGAAAAATAATAAAGCGGTATCTAATGTTAGGATGTGTTTTATAAGAGTTACCTTTCCACCTTTAGATAGGGAGATTTGGTTCAAAAAAAAGATAACCTTGAGTCAAACTTAACCAAACCGGATCCCATAAAGCTTTCCAATTAGATTTTGCACCCAAAGGCAAACCTAGATAGATAAAAGGAATTGAATCGGTAGAACAACCCAACTCCATGGCCTAATTTTCTAAATGCTGAATGCAACCAATTTGGATTAACCTTGTCTTTGTAGTGTTGATTTTTAACCTCTGATGAACTCAAAACATCAAAGAGCCGAAAATAAATTTTGAAGCTCCACTTTGATGTTGTCTAAGAAAAATATAGTATCATCCGTGTAATGAAGATGATTAACTATAATACCATTCTGCGTACACGAAAACCCACTAAATAACTTCAGGTTTGCAGCTCTATCCAAATATCTTGAAAACCCTTCCATTGCAATGTTAAAAACCAAATGAGAGATGGGATCTCCATACCGAACTCCATTTGAACTTTTGAAGTACCAAAAGATGAGCCATTGATTAAGACTGAAAAGGAAGCAGTTGAGTAACAAAATCTTACCCAGTTGCACCATTTTGAGCTAAAACCCATTTTCTTCAACACCATTTCCAAATAGCTCCAAATGATTCTATCGAAAGCCTTTTCTAAGTTAACCTTGCAAATAATACCATGTGCACCAGAACACAACCTTGAGTCAACTAACTCGTTAGCTATCAAAGTACCATCAATGATTTGCCTACCTTCCACATAAGCACACTGAACAGGTGAGATAGTTTTGTTCATAACTAGCTTTAGTCTAGAAGATAGGACCTTTGAGATAATCTTGTAAACAAGCAAATAGGCCTGCAGTCCTTCACCTTTTTGATACAATCTTTCTTTGGTACTAAAGCAATGAAAGTTGAATTGTGTCTAGAATCAATCATACCTGTATTACAAAATTCTTTGATAGTTTCCATAATGTCTTCTTTGAGAAATCTCCAGCAACTGTAGAAGAATAGTAAAGGGTATCCATCAGGCCCATGGGCCTTATCATGACCAATATCTTGATAGCTTTAAAGACTTCATCCTCATATATCAGTGCATCTAAAAAAAAAGACTCAGTTGAAGATATTTGATCAAATTGAATATTATCTAAACTAGGTCTCATAATATGTTCCTCAGTGAATAGATCTTTGTAAAATTGGATGATGTGACCCTGTAGCTTTGATCTGTCCTCCGTCAAAACCCCATCGATATAAAACGTCGAATCATGTTATATCTTCTTACTCGTTGTAGCAGTTCTCATAAAGTGTGAAGTGTTTCTATCTCCCTCCTTTAGCCATTTGTTTTTTGACTTAATCTTCCACGAAATCTCCTCTATCAGTGTAACTTTTTCAAATTCAGCCATATGTTGTATCTTTTCTGCAAGTTTTTCTTCCTTCAGATTATTGATCTCCGCTTCATTATCCAGAGATTGAATCTCTGCCAGGATGTGTTGTAACTTGACTGTAGTGCGACCAAACGTTTCCCGGTTCCATACTTTCAGTTTTTCTTTGAGGGCGTTTAACTTGTGCCATAAGACGCAGCTGTGAGTACCTTCAAAAGAAAACGATTTCCACATTCCTCAATCATTTCTAAAAATCCATTCTCCAAGAACCACATTGTCTCAAACCTAAATGGACTAGGTCCCCAAGATGGATCTGAAATATCAAGGAGAATGGGAATATGATCTGAAGTTGGTCTAGATTTGGTTAGTTGGGTAACAAAAGGGTAGTGAAGCTGAAAAGAATGAGAGATGAGAAATCTATCAAGTCTGCACATGATAGGGTTGTATTGACCATTGGTCCAGGAAAATCTTGCTCCTTTGAGAGGAAGATCGATAAGTTCATGCTGGGATACAAATTTGATAAAATCTTGCATACTCTTGGTAATTCTGTTGCATACCTTTTTCTCTTCACACTTTAGGATGGAATTGAAATCCCCACCAACATACTAGGGATAATTCCAATAACTACAAACATTATCTAATTCCTCCCAGAACTCAGGTCTTTCAAAAGGCTTATTTGGCCCACAGACATTTGAGAGGGTCCATTGGAAGTTATCAGATTTGTTTGTGCAAACAATGGAAAGAGTATAAGTTCCCACCAGAGAATCGGTTACCTCAATCAAATTTTTATCCCATAGGAGAATCATACCTACAGAACTTCCCATTGATTGTTGGAAAGTCCAACAAAAGTTGCTCTTTCCACAAATTTGACTTATATCCCAATCACTACATTGAAACATTTTTGTCTCTTGCAGTAAGATGATAGAAGCATTATTGAGCTGAATCATTTTCTTTACGATTGCTCTTCTGGCTGAAGAGCAAAGACCCCTTACATTCCAGGACATAATCTGTAAACTCATTTTAAAACAATAGAGCCAAAATATCTTTTACTTCTTCCTGAGGTTGAGTTACTGCTAAAATCATCAAGAGATTCCCAGACTTTTGTATTCAGTTCTGAGCTTCTTTGGCACAATACCTGAATTATTAGAATCATCAGAAAATGCTTCAATAGAGCTGATATTTTCAGATAATGGCTCAAAACCTGGAGGGTATATTGGGTCTTCTTCTAAATATACCATGAAAGTTCTCTCCAACTCTAACACAGGTGCAGCTTTTTGTTTTGGTTCCCTTAAAACTACTTGTGGACAGTTATCAATTTAAACAATTGTTCGAACTCCAAAATCTTTAACAATTATAGGGTTTTTGATGAAGTCCTGAGTTTTTAGAATAGGCCCGTCTACAGTCACCTTAGACAACAAAAATTTCTTCAAATGATTTGGCATTTCTTCAAAAGAAGGACACAACTTCATTCCCATATGAAAGAGTCTGTTTACTTCCTGTGTAACCAAGTTTGGTACTGTGAGAAGTGGAGCATTGGGAAAGGTATATGGAAGTATGATTTTTGGTTTGATAGTGTGGTATGGTGGATGATTAATGATGGGTATTGTGGGATTATGGGAGTTGTGATGGTAGGAGTAATTGTGGTTTGTATTGGGATAGTTACAAAAGGATGAATTGGTTTAGGTATAGGGTCGATAAACTTATAGAGTTTCACTGGGAAAGTTCTTCTTATCAAACTTGGTGAAATAACTCGAGCTGTGTTTTCCTCTATATCAATTAGAGTCATCTTGAAAGAAAGATTAGTGATATCAGCCGGATCAATATCCATATCAATATTGTCTACACTGGGATTAATCACGACAGGAGGCTCAGACAAAGTTAGAGTTTCCAACTTTTTCCATATCTGCTTGGGCTTTGAACTTCGGGTTTTTTTTCCGGATTTTCGTTTCTTTTACCTTTGGCCCCGACCCATAGTGAGATGGTTTACGAGTAACTGAGCTGTAAACTTTCCTTGTTGAGGAAGTCTTCAAAATATCCGTAGAATCAGCCATAAAATTATCTTCATTAATTGGGTCTATTGACTGGCAAGATTTCGGTGAAGATTTCCTTTTTTTCCTGAGTGGTAGATCCGGTTAAACATGGACTTGAACTCTTGACTGCGTAGAGAATTTGAAATTTAAATTTTCTGGTGCCGTAGAGTTTGTAATCCGGTGCTTTGAAGGTGAAGCTTCAGCTATGAAAATTTGTGTCGTGTAATTCCCACAATCAGTGTTTAAGCTTATTGATCTAGTAATGGCATTAATTCCTTTTGGATTACGAATCTTTAGTCGAATAGCACTTAACTCCTCCAGCCTAAGAGTACTTGGATTGATTAGCAGAACCTCACCACAAACATTTCCTAGTTTGTGAATAACCTCAGTAGACCAGAACTGAAAAGGCACTCCATATAGGTCTAAAAAGAAATCAGTTTCCTTTGAAATTGGTGATTTCCAAAAGTTTTGATCCCATATGGATATGGAGTATTCAACTCTATCATGGGTGAAGAGAAAATGTAGATTAGATTTAGATAATTACTTATCCACATGGAAAATTACCTGATAAGAGTTAAACGGATATAGAAGAACATGATTTGTACTGGCCAAAAACTCACTCAAAGCTTTTCCAATGAGTTTCCAGTTGTTCATCGAGGATGGTGAAGAAACAACGAATCATGCCAATGACCAAGGACATTGTGTTGATTGGTGAGTTTAATTTTTCATTTCTGATGAGTTCTAGGGATTAGAGATTGTAGGGGATACAAAAGAATCATAGATGAGTGGTGAGGTAGGAATGGATTTGGTAGTATAGACTGATGGAATAGATATGCTGAGAAATGTTGGGTGTGTATTTTATTTTAGAGCTGGAGCATAAGTTCCAGAAGAAACAGGAATTGGATTTATATTTGGTCTTGGTTTTCCAATTGAACAAGAGAAGAGAATCAGATCTTCTAAAGCATTAGCCATGGAAAACCATCCAGTGAAGAACTCTCCAGATGGAATGTAGAAAGAGATAAGATCTGCCTTTGGATTTGGTTTGGAAAGAAGAACATGAAGGAAAAACCCATTTTGATTGGATTGTTTGTTTACTAAGAACCAGGACCGGTTTTCTTCATATTTCCAAATCCTTCTTCCAACATCTCCGTTTTTCCAACTTCAACTAAGATGGAATGTAGGTGTTTGGAAAGGGTGAATGAAAAAGATCCTTTGGTAGATCCAGAGGAATAAAACTCAGTTAACAAGATTGGTGAAAATGGAATTCGATTGCTACAAGAAATCCTAAAGAAAATTCGATCTACTTTAATGGATTTAGTTTCAGAGGACATGATGCAAATAACCTAATGATAAAAATCTAATGAAAACTAATGCTACAGAATATAAAGGTTTCTACAGGATCTAAAAACTACGATGAAGCATGTGGAAATGGAGAATGAATGAAGCGGAGGCACACAATAATATAATCAATCTTATGCTATAACTATGGTCTATATTATACACAAGTTTTAAGCAAGCATAATATTTTAACCTGCTTGATTTGAGAAAATTGTATTTATGCTGCTAAAGCATGGATTTTTTTTTTTAAGGACTCCTCAAAAGACCTATAACGTTGAAGTCATCAACAAATTAATCCGTATTTTTGGTTTTGTACCAAATTTCTTAAAACACATAAAGGATTGTTAAACCTGATATAGTCGAGCCAAGTGGCTGCGTGAATGTAATTTGAATCCTCCAAGGATCACAAATACGAAAATGTTCTCGGATCATATAGAAGTCCTTCAAGGACTACAATGCCAATTATATAAGGAGAGCAATTATTGAACCAATCCTGGGGTCTAATAAAAATAAAACCCTCAAATCGTTTTTACAACAAATACATTTCTCGTATAAGACGCAATATAACTACAATAGCCTGTAATTAATAGGCTTGGCCTTTTTAAGGTGTTAAGTTTTGGTTCCTAAATTGCGTCAGTCGAGAAATTAATCCATCATAATTCAGATTATATGTCAACCAATCACATATGTCGATATTCCTCTGCAAAGGGGTCCAAAACCACCATCATTTATTATACTAGCTACTTTGAATGAATATTCGATAATCATTTTTGTTTACCACGATCCCACACAATTCTCAAGTATATGCATATTTTGAAAAATTCAAAATTACTGGTACCAGCGCCTACAGGTGTTATGATCGCATCATCATCAAGGGATGAGATATTAATTTGGAGAATGTAAATGGTATTTTGGTACACTCAATTGGAGCACTAGCACTACCAGTAGCCTCTCATGGAACGCTACTTATTTTACGAGATGTGACTTGATTTTCCTCTTAAAGAGACAAACGCTTATATAAAAGTAAATGAGACATTTTACGCCTAGTTAATAGCAGCCTTTTTCGATTTGGTCATCATGGGAGAGAAACTGATATGACATTGAAGTTAATTAACACCAACTTTTGTTGTTTTTGTAAAGTCTCCCCCTGATTATGGCGAAAATATTTCATCTCATAAAACGAAAACAAGTTTCGTAAAGTATTATCCGATTAATTCGAAACATATACTTATTATGAAATATGTCTTTCGACATAAAAATATAGTCTTAATAGACTATATTTACCATCAACCATAGATTTCATTGGTTACAGCCAAAATATGCAAATAAAATCTCCAATAAATTTGTGAACGGTGAGATAATCATTTAAAAAGTATGGACACTTTCTTTACCAAAAGAAAATTAAATCAAGATCAATATAGTCACTACAAGGACTAATGTTGTTGGCGAACAAGCGGGTGCGCACCCATTGATCTTTAGTGTCCACCGTAATCCAATATATGTGGAACAAATCCATATTTTGAGATTATTACCGAAAAATTAATAAAACTTAAAATCGCTCAATATCTTTAAAGAATGCAAAGAAATTCTCATTTATCGGTATTTAACGATTAGCATATACCATAATAACGATATTTGATCATTTAGGGATCGATATAGATAAAATAAATTAAACGAATTATATGTTTCTTTTAAGAATATAAAGAAATCATATCGTTATTTTTCTATGAAGAGATAAAATCCACTCTTTTTAGTTGAGAATGGTTTCATGTAAAGGAAAATAGAAACCAATGGTTTACTATTAGATAAAACCATACATATTTGATCGTAAAAATTTGTTTGAAACGACCAATGTTCCAGAATAAGAAAAATTATTGGCAAAATTTTAGAAAATATTCCAATCTATTTTCTCTTATCTTATAGAAACCAGTGAGAAAATTCACAGAAATTGGTTTTTATGATTTATCAAACTCGTATCGAGAAAATAAAAATATTGTCGTTTTAGTTATCGCTTAGGAAACCTACTTTGAGATTGACGGGTGGTTTCTTGTATAAAAATAAAATAAAATATAAACCATATGTAAATCACATGATCATTGTCTAAAAGACAAAGATACCAAACTTAATTGGCCGTAGGTTTTTCAACCATGCATGTGATTAGTTACCGTGAAGGTAATCAAGTCCGCAGGTATGCGATAACACCAATCTAGTGATTATAGTTTCATTAAGATATCATCTTTCAACGATTCGTTTTTTTTTCTCTTCTTTATCTTTCTCTATAAAGGGATAAGAGAAGAAAGGAAACCATAATTGATCACCCATATATATAAATAAATAATTTAGCCAAGCATTTAAATTAGAACGAGTAATTAAGAAAAATAAAAATAATTATGGCTTGGAAGATAATTGTAAAAGAAGGAAAGAAAAAATTGACATGAGATAAATAAAAACCAAGTTACTAATACCGTATATGTATAAGAATATTGTGGTAGTTGAAACGATGTCCAACCAGCCATAGTATGATATCTCTCGCTCCATGTTCTTTTGAATAAAACGTCCAGATGTTGCTTTGGAATTACAAAGTAATCCAAGTCATACATACAAATACGATGTATACTTTTAACATCCACAGAGGATTCTAGGCAAAGCGTAATAAATACACGTATGGTTAGGTAATTGTCCAACCCAATAATCGATCTACACAAAGAAAGGACATAAATAAGCATTAGCTAAAGGTATAAACCAATACGAACAGATCATGTAATAACATACACGTATAATGCATATATACATGAAAAATAGTCGAAACAAATCCATCCATGTATCAAGATGTATACGTTTTTGCTTGAAGGAAAAATAACAAAACCCCTTAAAATAATTAGAACTAGGGTTATAAAATACTATAAAAACAAAAAAAATAAAACCGATTGATAAAAAAAAACAATCATTATTAATGGCTTAGCTTAGTGGCTAGAGCTACGTTGTTTGATAACGTCTTGTGAAACTAGAAAAGAGACAAAAGTAGAGACGAAGAAGGAGATAAATTCTTATTCATGTGTACAATAGACAAACATTAGAGCCTCTATTTATAAGGTTAGACACAAGGGAATCCAAGTGATAAACGAGATTTACCCTAGATATTCTCAATATAATTACACGTTTATAACATTTCATTTTTATTTTTAAATTTATATTCCTGCTGCGCGCAATGTCGCACATCATTCAACCTACATACTGCTCATGGCTTTAGGACCTTAGGGTGTGTTCCGGCCCAGGTTTTGTTGGAGGCACTTGGTTTGGTAAAGAAGCCATTTGCTTATACCATAAGTATGAAACATGTTCCCAGCCAGGGCATTTCGAAATGCAGAGTAAAGCCAAACGCCGAACCCGCAATTTAGTCGGTGGACGTAGGTGGGCGTAGTCCATATCTCTGCCGTAGCGTCCCTAGACATACAACATGTTTAGAAATCAAAATTAGCCAGCCCTCGTTTGACTAATTAGGAAATAGGTACCAGATTTTGGAATGTGTTTGGATTTGTTCGCTGAAACAGGGGTTCATTTATTCTCTCTATTCATATATTCTCGACCCTTCGGCTAATCAAAGAGCAACTAGAATGAAGCATGTACATGACCGCGAAGGCATGAGGTGAAAATAACTAGGGATCTGCGATGTTGCAGCATCAAAATAAGAAGTATATGTTTGTAACCCTCCCATGAAAAAGATACACAAATCTTGGGTAGAAAACCTACGATGATTCAAATTTAGATATTAACAAAGATTTGTAATGAGACAAAACAAGAAGTATCTTTGAGGCAGTATTCATACCATCATCTGTGAAGAAAAATACTACCTCCATCCCACTATTAGTTGACCTACTTCAACTAATAGTGGGACGGAGGGAGTACAATATAATAAACTATTGGCTAGACCTGTAGGCCGTAGCAAAGTTGTATTGTTTCACCTGGGCAAGCTCGTAGTAGATTTCAGGCCATTTCAAATTCACAAACAATCATAGAGGAAAATGGCAAAACATAACAGAACATAAAAAAAATTATCCTGTGATCAAATCGCCTACGTACAATGTACGTAAAACCTAGATTAAGCGAACACGAAACATGAAGAAAAAATATCTTAAATGGTTATCATAACAGAAATCAACACTTTCGTATCCACTTTTTGTTGCAGTCTTTTTGAATCCAGAAACAACAAAAGCACCAAATTTTCTGCTCTTGCATAAACTTTTCAGCTTGTTGTAAGCACAACAAGTTTCGCATCGTCGAGATCATATCATAATAGATTTTGGGTCACAGGTTTTATCGCATCGTGTACTATGTAACCAAGTAATTCGATAGAAAACCCGACAGTTTTGCTAATAAAAATTTGCCAGTAGATAACATAGCTGCTAATGGAGGTCAAAAAACCTAATATATTGTAGCACGCAATGGTTATGGCATAAATCCCTACTAGTGTCGCGATAACCTATGTAGTAAGAAGTCTATTGCTGCACCCAATCTTTATTGTTGCAGTAAGAGATTATACTTTTTTGCCACACTCTTTTCATATTGTTGCTACAGTTGTGTGGCAAAAGTGAAAAAGCGGGGGTACAACAACCACACCCAATATTTCGATCAGCAATCTGTATGGACTAACTCTAATATATTTTCAAGAGAATCAACTAGACCCAATCTTAATAAAGTATATCAAGGAGTTATATCTCTCTTTCTTGATTCAATTCTTACTCAAGCAAATAGAAATCTAGGAGTCTAATTGAATACAAGAGAAATCACTTGAACGGTACCAAAGACCAATGTTCAAGGATCAATCAATTTCAATCAACAACCAAATGTCAGATTTCCCGATTGATTGATTCAAATGCATAACCTTTAATATTTCAATTATATAACAAAATATAATGTGGAAAAGAAATAACACAGACACTTGAAGTTTTGTTAATGAGGAAACCGCAAATGCGAGAAAACCCCGGGACCTAGTCCAGATCGAACGCACACCTTGTATTAAGCCGCTACGCACACTAGCCTAGTACAAACTAACTTTGGTCTCGGACTGTAGTTGAACCCCAATCAATCTCACACCGATCTAAGGTACGGTTTCGCTCCTTCGTCTCTCGATCCCAGCAGGATACTACGCACTTGATTCCCTTAGCTGATCTCACCCACAATTAAGAGTTACTACAACCCAAAGTCGAAGACTTTAATAAAAAAATCTGTATCGCACAGAAAAGTCTACGGTAATAGATAAATCTGTCTCCCATAGAAATACCTACGAGTTTTGTTCCGTCTTTTGATAAATCAAGGTGAACAGAACCAATTGATAACCCTAACTTATATTCCCGAAGAACAGCCTAGTATTATAAATCACAAACGATGAGACGAAGATGTTTGTGATTACTTTTATATCTTGCGTATCGGAGAAATTAATCTCAAGCCAATCGTTACGATTGTACTTAGTACGATAGAAACAGCAAGATCAGATCCCACAACTACGAGAAAGTAGTATCGGTCTGGCTTCACAATCCCAATGAAGTCTTCAAGTCGTTAATATATAGTTGTATATCTAGAATCTGGAGTTTTACTTAATAAAGCATTCTTCTTATCCTTCAATTTTTTAGATATTTTTTGTAGCTACAGCTACTATTACTGCTAGGATGTAGTAAGTATCGTAGATTGGGGATAATGATTTGAGTCAAAAGTTTGTAAGAAGATGATAAGTTTTAACTTATAAGTTTCAAGCAAGGAATAGTTCCCACATCCACCCCCAGCACGATTTATTACATTAACGAAATTGAGAGAGATAAGAAGAAGAAATATATGTCTTTTTTTGAAACACGACAAGAATGGTTTTTTCTATTTCAAAAAAGAAAAAGATAATGGTTTTATTAATCATGGTGCCATGCATTACAGTTCGTAGGATCCTAAAAAAATAAAAATGAATGTGAATATGTGATGTCTTTGTTGTTCGCTTTGCTTATTTTCCATGTTGATTCTTGCTTTATTTTCCTAAAACTTGGTTATAAATATCTTAGAACCATTATCAAAAATGAACTATTGCGCAAAAAAAAAAAAAATACGAGAAGAAGAAAGAATTTCTCATCACTAGATTGATGCTCATTACAAAGGAATGAGTCTCAATTTATAGGCTAATACAAGAGAGGATAATAAGGTAGCATTAACATTAGGAAATAATGCATTCTTATAACCAAGGTATTAGACTTAAGTTATTACACTAATAGTGGGGTTACCAAGAAGTGAATGATTTGAAGAGGTTGAAGGCGGATGATAAGGTAGTTGTGACGGACCGAGAAAATTTACTCCTAGCGCGCCCGGGCGCGCAGGGCCATAACTCCCCGATGCCCTATTTTGATGCTACTTACCGGACCTTAAAACTAGGCAAATGCACGTTCACTTGCCCTAGCAAGCATGCTCGTGAAGCATGATGCAGCTAAACTAGCCTCCACACCGTTCCAACTTACCCTTGTTCCGCAAAGGGTTTATTAAGAAAACAAAAACTTTATTGAAACGGAAAACGTCCTTTTGAGGCCCTAAACGATGGAATTTGGCTGAAATTCCAAGACCGTGATCATGTCTTGATTGTTGGGTCGATTCCACAAATTTAGACCCATCTTGAGCTAAATTACGACACTCGAGTTTTTAGCCTCCAGATAGGATATAAATTGCTCATTTGCATCAAGTTTGGCCACAATCATCTTTTGCGTCAAACTACCGAGTTAGATGATATGAGAGGCCAATTTGCCGTAATCATCTCTCAAATAGATAATATGAGCGACAAAGTGCTGGACCGTCAATGATGCAACTCATTGAGACTGCCTACGTTCCCTTCCCTACTCTAAAGGGATCAAGCACAGACCGTAGTTCATCCTCGAATGGACAGAAACTTAATCCAACTCGTTTTCAAGGCCGTGACCAAGCAATAATGGTAATTCCCTAGTTCGTATAGGCGGTTCCGTCAAAATGCACAATTATTATGCATTATCGGGTTCGCAACATGGCATAGTGATGACTTCGCATCAAATTCCCCATTGGCAAGGTTACGGAGCTATAAATGAGACTTAGGGATTATTTATACTCTTACGGATAAGCTATGAAGCTTACTTGGTGTGTGGTCCACATATGCACCTTAAACCAACTACCCCTCCCTATATATGTTAACTTGCAATTTATATAACTTTGGAAAGGGGAGCATATTGACATGCCTGCTTCACTATTCATGGTCGTTGCCATGTATTTCTGAATAACCGTCAATGATTGCCGAGTTCTGTTCTCTGATGCACAATGATTGCGCACCACTCGTTTTGTCTGTTGCACAATGCTTGCGCACTACCCCTTGTGTCTACAGTACAATGATTGCACACAACTCGCTTAGTCTTTGCACAATCATTTCCCACCACTGTTCTAGATATCGCATAATGATTGCGAACATTCCCTCTCGGCGTATTGCACAATGATTATGCAATATTCTCTCGATCAGCCCCTCTGCCTCGATGCACAATGATTGTGAAATATTGGCTCAAAACCCTCTCTAGACTGATGCACAATGATTGTGCAATATTGTCTCTGGGCCAATACCCTTCATAATGCGCAGAGGATGTGCTGCAAGGCTCTAGTCCTTCTACCCAACTGGCCTAATACATCATTTGATGCTAGATTTTTCTCTTAGCGAAATGCCAAACATGATGTGCCATTTTGGCGCGATATTGGCCTTAAGACAATCCACCTGTTACCAAGCAAGGAAGCTTTGGATGAAGCTTCATCTCGGTAGTTGCGCATCTTTTAGCATGCGCCATGCTAAAAACACGCGGTATTCACGTAAGTTTTGTAAAAGTGTTGGAGATACATTAATTACAACACTCACCTTGGATGACACCACTCCATTATGATATTGTCCCGTTAAAACCTTGTCAGAAAACTCAAAAGGAATAAATCCTAGACAAAGGAAAAACATTACAAATCATATTATGTGTTGGACGCGTTCAATATTGCCTCATTAAAACCTTGCTAGGAAAACTCATTGGGAAAAAAAAAGTTAATGAAAAATAGTACAACACGCATTGTGTAGCGTCCAATGTGCATTACACAATATTGATGTTCACCCTCGATGATGTGAGCCCACGGAGATATGGAAAATACTACTTATATAATGTTGATCTTCAGAAGAACCCGTATACTAGCCTATCATGTTGAAAATGGGATATATGTTGGTCTTCAAATATAATGTCTTGAATATCCCTTTAAACAATTTTCCTCAAACCCGCTTGTGTTAGAGCACTTTGCCGGTCGAACTCGCAAGCGTTGTTATCTCAAGCATGTTTGTCAAGTTTAGTTGCCAAAACTATAAGTCTTGATTTCTAGTCTACTTTTATAGCTAAGTCTCGGATTAGGATAGTAAGTGTAGTTGAGCTTTATACTCCACGGCGTTCATCGAATGAAGACGAAGAACTACTCAAGGGAACTTGTGGAACTTCATCAACAAAAAGATATGTGGAGACTTGAACTCATCTATCACTCAAAAATCTATCTACTCTATCTCTTATTTGAGACAAAAAGTCGTATTGCTATATAGACTTCAATTATAAACATTTGGTATTTCAAGCCGAGTTTATCTCGCTTATCTATTTCTCGAAATATGTGTTGGTAAGCTTTCGCTTTTAACCAAGTTCATCTTTTATTCCACGAAAGCCAAAAGATGATCATGTGAAAATCGCCTTGTAACATCTTACATGAATTGTGTGAGACAGGTCCATTTGATGTAGACTCTGGAATGCTCTGCATTGATTCATTTGATCACATGAAAATTG
>JAJJWW010010970.1:0-205368 GCA_023531295.1 Papaver armeniacum | reverse complement strand
TTGACTTAAGACCAGTTTCAACCTATCCTCCTCGCTTCCATTTCAATAGAAACCTCTTTTAGCCTGTTTACACTCAAATCTTGACATCACATTGAAGAAGAAGAAGAAAACCAAAAACGTCCCAACAATCAGAATCAAACAATTAGGATCTTAGACTGAAAACTGCTTAAGCTAGAAATAGCTAAAGCCAATTCTATCTCAATCTTACTTCTTCCATACAGCAGATTCTGTTGAATTCATGGCTAATCAGACTGTCGGTTTCGCTTACCATCCGTCATCCCCATCTGTACCAGACTGGCTTAACAAAGGTGATAACGCATGGCAAATGACAGCATCGACCTTGGTTGCACTACAGAGCATGCCTGGATTAGTGATTCTGTATGGTAGTATTGTTAAGAAGAAATGGGCAGTAAATTCAGCTTTCATGGCACTTTACGCGTTTGCTGCTGTGTTGATTTGTTGGGTTTTACTCTGTTATAGAATGGCGTTTGGTGATGAGCTTCTTCCTTTCTGGGGGAAAGGAGCACCAGCTTTGGGGCAAAAATATCTTTTGGGCCGAGCTAATGTTCCTGCAAGCACTCACTATCATAAGGATGGAACACTAGAAACTGGAAGGAACGAACCATTTTATCCCATGGCTACTTTAGTGTACTTCCAATTCACTTTTGCAGCCATTACTATGATATTATTAGCTGGCTCTGTTCTCGGTCGTATGAATATCAAAGCTTGGATGGCTTTTGTTCCGCTTTGGTTAATCTTTTCTTACACCGTCGGCGCGTTTAGTCTTTGGGGTGGTGGATTTCTTTACCAATGGGGTGTCATTGACTACTCAGGAGGTTATGTTATCCATGTCTCTTCTGGAATTGCTGGTCTTACTGCCGCTTACTGGGTAAGTTCTTACAAACTTCATGTTCATGAATTGATTTAGTAATCGGAATTCTCCTTGTTAAGGTGTAATTAATGCCTTGTTAATTAATAATATGCAGGTTGGACCAAGGATTAGGGGCGATAGAGAGCGATTTTCACCAAACAATGTTTTGTTAATGTTAGCTGGTGCAGGATTATTGTGGATGGGTTGGTCTGGTTTCAATGGAGGAGCACCTTATGCTGCAAATACTAGTGCTCCGATCGCTATTTTGAACACAAATATATGTGCGGCGACAAGTCTTCTTGTTTGGACAATTCTAGATGTCATCTACTTTGAGAAACCTTCTGTAATTGGAGCTATTCAGGGAATGATGACCGGTCTTGTTTGCATTACTCCCGGAGCAGGTAAATGGCTCATCAATATATTATTGCTCTAGTTTAATTAGTACTTGAGATATAAAAATAAAGATGAAGAGGGTTTAATGGTGATTTGATGTATGGTGGGTGGTGTAGGGTTGGTGCAATCGTGGGCTGCGATAGTGATGGGAATACTTGCAGGTAGCATACCTTGGTTTACCATGATGATACTTCACAAGAAATCTACTTTGCTACAAAAGGTACCCCGCTCACACTTATTTTGACCATTAACAAAACTATTTCATAAGTTCATTTTGCTTTTTAATATTTAATAGACAATTAGGTAGTGCTTGGTGTTAATGTGATCAATGTGGCTGTAATTCATTATTATGCTGTTCTTTTGTAGGTTGATGACACATTGGGTGTATTTCACACACACGCGGTAGCTGGACTACTAGGTGGATTATTAACTGGGTTGTTCGCGGAGCCGGTTCTATGCGATCTACTCTTACCTGTAAAGGGCTCGAGGGGTGCATTCTACGGCGGAACCGGTGGGATGCAATTCTTAAAGCAATTGGTTGGAGCCTTATTCGTAATAGTGTGGAATTTGATATCAACTTCAATTATACTGCTTCTCATAAGGCTGGTGATACCACTGAGAATGCCTGAAAATCAGCTTATGATAGGTGATGATGCAGTTCATGGTGAAGAAGCTTATGCACTTTGGGGTGATGGTGAGAAATATGATCCAGCTAAACATGGTTCATTGTTTACCGAGCAAATTAGGCCTAATCAACATCATGCTAATAATGGTGCTATTGGTGTTACTGTTCAATTATAAGCTAGTTCTTTTTTCTTCTTTTTCGGTACGTGTTGAATCTGTATGGTTGTGTTGGCATGGAAGAGACTAGTGTAGATATGTTGTAGGTAATCTTTTAGTTGTTGTTGTAAGTATGATTGCGGAACAAGTGATGACTATGATGGCTGATGGTTAATACAATCAATAAATGAATGGAATTTTTTTTTGCTAAATCACAATTTTATTGATTTTTGAACAAACTTAGATATTACAAAATTTGGATGACAGAAAGAAAGCTAAAAAAGCTGAAAAATTACACATAAGAAGAAACTTTATAGCTAGCAGTACTTTCTAGCTGGTAATTCAACTTGAGCTTGAGATGAAGGCTTCCCTTTATTAACTACCACAACCCCCTGGGGCAATTTTGCACCTTGTTTAGCAAGCTCAATTGCAGAGAAGTTGATTTCTTTATAACATTGCTCATAGAGAATCTCAGACATCTTCTGTTTGGCTTTCATCCATCTTGATTGTAAACACCAAGGCATCACACCCTTTTTTTGCATCTTCTATTACTGTTAGAGAGTGAAATCTGGTAATTCAAATGAATGGAATTCATGTGCTTCATTTTAATTTTTTTTGGATGGAATTCTAAATGATGGCCAATGTGGCGTTATTCGTCTAAGTTTTTCGTTTGACAATGTCATGATGTTTCGGATCAGGAAAATGTTGACAATGGGACAGGGTCACAGGAATGGGATCATGTGTCCCGTCCCATACCCTCCCTCCCTATTCTACATTACTCAGTGTGCATCGGCATTTCAAAATCATAAAACTCTTATTTCAAACTTTTTAAAACTTCTATATAAATTTTCACTTCTTAGTTTAATTATTTTGCATATGAAAAAGAACAGTATAAAAACATTTGGCATTGGCAAGAA
Organism: Papaver armeniacum; assembly: GCA_023531295.1. NCBI lineage: Eukaryota > Viridiplantae > Streptophyta > Magnoliopsida > Ranunculales > Papaveraceae > Papaver > Papaver armeniacum. Next base: position 202,407 of record JAJJWW010010970.1, on the reverse strand, counting down.
AGTTTTGCAATACTAGCCGCTGTCACTTGGGCATCCAAGTAACCAATTGCTAATCTGATACTAGATGGCGACAGTCAAGGACAAGGAGTCACAGTTTACCTGCCTGCAAAAAGAAAATATGGAAGCAGTGTGTCCACATACAAAATTCACTAGCTCAAGGAGTACAGAAGTAAATGAACAAAGTTTTTTTTTTGTTTTGTTTTGAAGCAATCCCACAACAACATTGTGGTTTAATCTGAGCTTCTTTTTGCCTTAATAAATCACTTGGCACTGGAGACAACTTTTAGTATCAGAAATTTAATTTTCCAACAAATTAGTCTACCCATATTCACATTTCACATAGATCTCTTCTGCAATTCTTTTGAGTCTGTCAGGATTCTAGAAGGACTGGCGGGGCCGGCATCACTATCAACCTCATCCAACCGAGTATGAAAGGCATCATGAAGCTCTGACTTCAATATAGAATGAAATCTGGATCTAGTTAAGCAGTCACCATTCACCAACCGAGTATAAAACTTTACAACACTAAATATATTTGCTGTTTGGGTCAGAAAGACATTCCATTCTCACAAGTCACAAGCTTCTTTAGCATCAAAATGTGATACATGTGTCCTATTGATTACGAAAGGATCACTCACTCTGGCCAATTGAAAATTTGTATGTAAGATAAACGGAGAATGATAATAGTTCCAAAGGATAACAGACACCAAAATAAGAAAAGAAAGAAAGTTTACACTTCACACTAACTTTTTTTTGGGCCTTTTTTTTTTTTTAACTTGTCAAGAAAGAGCACTACTAGTTCACACCTTAAAATATGAACTATTCAATCTACACCATTTGTAATAATGGTGGACTCCCCACTGTCACTCTCGCCTGCAATAATCCGGGAGTGTTCACACAAGTGTTCGCAGCGGTCAGCTGGATACCCCTTTTTTGCAGCATTACACTCAAGTGAAGTCCATTAGCTCCTGTAGCTTTATAAATAAAGCCTTCACTTGTTTCTTCTACTCAAGTGAAACCCATCAACTAATTGTAGCTTTACAGTTATTTCAACTCTGGCAGAAGTGCGAATAAAGTTGATGTTGGAAATATTTTGATGCGCCCGTGATACATTTGATTAGAATGACGTCTGATCATGAAGTGATTAAAATCAGGGACTACGACGACAACATCGATAAAATTGGCATACGAAATCTCGAGCGCATATGTAAAGTAGGTCAGACGGCGCCGTTTCTCCTCATGGACACGATGGGTGACCCCATTTGTAGAATACGAAACAGCCCATTGTTCAAAATGCTGGTACGTACTTGTGTCCTTAGTTCCATCTTCATGTCAACTAACCTTATGCATCCATATATCTGACGAGTTTTCTATTTATGAACTTTGATGTAAATTAGGTTGCGGAGTTCAATAACGAGTTGGTTGGAGTTATTCAAGGTACTATAAAGATTGCAAACTGCTGCAGAAATCTTAAAGATATACCCAGAACCGTCGGTTACATCTTGGGTTTAAGAGTTTCACCACTTCATCGAAGAATCGGAGTAGCTTCAAACTTAGTACGGAATATAGAAGAATGGTTTGTTGCAAATGGAGTTGATTTTGCGTATATGGCTACCGAAAAGGATAACAAAGCCTCGGTAAAGCTCTTCGTAGACAAGCTTAATTTTGTCAAGTTTAGTACTCCATCAATCCTAGTCAATCCAGTGAGCCAATATCACAGCAAGGCTATATCATCTAATATTCGAATTAAGAAGCTGACGACTGACGAAGCAGAAAGTCTCTATAGGAAGTTTATGGGAACAACAGAACTCTTCCCATATGACATCGATAACGTCCTGAAAAACAATTTAAGTTTGGGTACTTGGATTGCTTATTATGAAAGCGAATTTAGGAGCGAATTCCAATCAGATTCTCCTCCACCAAATAGTTGGGCTATGCTTAGTGTCTGGAATAGTTGTGGTGTTTTTAAGCTAAGGGTCGGAAAAGCACCAATAACTTGGAAAATGTATGGAAAAACTTCGAGGTTTGTAGACCGAGTTTTCCCATGCATGAAGATACGTTCATTATCAGACATATTCAATCAATTCGGGTTCTATTTCATGTATGGTTTGTATTGTGAAGGGCCTGATTCCGGCTCACTTGTTCATTCTCTATGCCAATTTGTTCATAACCTGGCTAGAAAGTACAAGGACTGCAAAATTATTGTTACAGAAATTGGAGGAGGTGATATTGAGAAATTAAAGGTTCATATCCCACATTGGAAAACATTGTCTTGTGGTGAAGATTTGTGGTGCGTAAAAGCCTTGAAGAATGAAGAGCAAAATACCATCTCTGAATTAACAAGATGTACACATCCAAGAACCATTTTTGTAGACCCTAGAGAGGTTTGAAGAAATATCAAATAAAATTTCCCATTTCCCTGTAATTTGGTGGCTTGGTGCCATTCAGTAGTGAGTAGTGTATATGTTACATTTTAATGAACAACTTTGCTGCCTGTTTATCAAAAGAAAAAACAACTTTGTTGCCTGTTTTTTTTTTTTTTAATAAAAGATAAGATAGATTACTGCCTTAAACAAATCAAACAGATGTTTTGTGCCTCCCACAATTGAGGACTTTGGTTTTTAGAACCTATTAGAGAAAGCTTTCGAAGATCTGTGAAGTTATTGGACTTAAAGTCATTACAGTAGACCTTATTAAAAAGTAATAAAGTTGTCAAGAGATTGTCCACAATCTGGTTTGTCTTCCAGGTTGTTTTCCTTAGGCCGCCTTGCAGAGTGCTGGTTAGATTTCTGTTGTTACCCATAAAATTGAAAAATTCTGCAATTCAAAAGAGAGGTCCACTGGAGTGCATCTTGAGCCGCTATGCAGTCTCCTTCCTGTTTGCTGTGAGCTCTGACTCCTCTGGTTCTTTTTCCAATAGTTTCTCCATATGGATCTGAAATTGTCACACTCACACCAGTTAGACCTGTAAAGGAGTTAAAGCTAGACAAATAAGCAAAGGTAATGTTCCTAGTGAGGTTGGCATCAGACTGCCTAGCTATAGCTGTTATACTATTAGATGTGATAGGTGGAGCTAGTTTCTGGTATGAATTCAGGTGGTTTAAAATGAGAGTTGCAGTGGTTTTGGGGTTGGGATTGACACCCTGAAAAGCAACATCACATCTTGCTTTCCAGGTTAACCAACACAAGGTGGCAACTACAGTTTCCCATCCCCCCCAATGTGTTGGAGGATGGCTTCCAGCTACCCAAGAGGAGCACCAGTTGGACAGAGTGTCATAGTTTAAAGTGGAAGCATTCAAGTTTAAAGAACAATGGCCCAAACTGCTCTTGTAAAATTGCAGTGCATTAAAAGATGTTCTCCTGTCTCTAAATGATTCATGCACATCATACAAATAAGGTTAATATGAGTTACATAAGTATAAATATGCCCACTAAAAGGTAAGATGTTCTTATGCATTTTCCAAGTGAATATTTTTATTCTAGGTATCACATTCATTTCCCATATTTTCCCTGCCAAAGTATCTTTCTGTTGCATTTTTTTTTCTTATCCAAAATATCATACAATGATCTGCTACTGAAATTTCCTTGTGGGTTGTCCATCCACCTCAAGGTATCCTCAATCTCTTTGTTAGGATGGATTGTTAGAATTCTCCTGATTGTATTCCAGTCGAACAGAAGTTGCAGAGTTTGAATATTCCAACTATTATCAGTCAAGAGGTCAGAAACATGAGAATGGGTACTAGCACTCCCTTCCTCATTTAGAATGATAGGGTTTCCCTCGGAGTCGGGGATCCACTTATCTTTCCAAATATGCACACTCTTACCATTCCCTATTTCCCAAATGCTATTATCCTTAATCAACATAAGGCCTTTGTACACTCCCTTCCATGCCCAAGAAGATCTCGCATTACAAGTGGCATGGAAAGGATTGGTTTTAGGATAATCCCCCCCCCCCCTTCATAGTTTTAGCATATACAGATTTAGGTTGGTGGAAAAGGCGCCAACCATTACTAGCAATAAGAGACATATTAAAATGGCTCAGGTCCTTGAGCCCATTGCCTCCTTTCTCCTTAATTTTACAAAGCCCTTCCAATTCTTAACGTAGTAACCCTTTTTACCATCATGTTTGCCCTACCAAAAGTCTCTAATGATAGCATTAGCTCTTTTGATGGTTTTCTTGGGAAGAATAAAAGAGGACATACTATACACATGGATGGTCTCAAGCACAGCTTTCGCTATAACTCCTCTACCCGGAGGAGATAAGGATTGCCCATTCCAGTCCTTAGCTCTACCAGTCATTTTCTCTAAAACGTTTTCAAAACAGGTTATCTTGGATTTATTCGTAAAAAGAGGACCCCCTAAGTATTTATCATTGAGACTAATTTTCTTAACTTTAAGAATGTCAATTAGCTCTTTTCCAAAGCTATTACTAACATAAGGGGTAAAAAAAATAACTGATTTGAAGAAATTGATCATTTGGCCTGAAGTCTTACCATAATCGTCAAGCACTTTTAGCAGATTTCTACTTTGAGTAATAGAAGCCCTAGTGAAAATGAGGCAGTCATCTGCAAAGAGCAAGTGACTGATAGAAGGATAATTTTTGTTTATTTTAAAACCAGAGATAAGTCCACAAGACTCGGCATTAACAATGGTTCTAGAAAATGACTACATACATATGATAAATAGGTAGGGAGATAAAGGATATCCCTGCCTCAGACCTCTAGTAGGTTTGAAGCTCTTACTTGGCACTCCATTTATAAGAATAGAAGAAGAAGAAGTGCTAATGCATTGCATAATGAGATTACACCAACCCATACGAAACCCATTTTTTTTAAGAATGTCAATTAGAAAATCCCACTCGACCCTATCAAAGGCTTTCGACATATCAATTTTGAGCCCCATATAGTTATCATTTTTCTTTTTTTTCCTCATGGCATGGAGTATCTCATGAGCAACAAGAATATTGTCTGAGATAAGCCTTTTCTTCACAAAAGCCGACTGGAAAGGGGAGATAAGTCTATCTAAGAAGGGTTTTAATCTATTAGCAATAACTTTCGAAATAATTTTGTAAACTATGTTATAGAGGCTGATAGGTCTGTAGTCACCAGGACTAGAAGGGTGAGGCACCTTGGGAATTAAAGAGATGTGAGTCTGGTTAAGTTGAGTGAGCATATGACCACTAGAAAAAAAGGCTTGGACAGTTTGAACAATATCGGTGCTAACAATAGACCAGTTTTTTTGGAACAACATGCGTCGAAACCATCTAAACCAGGGCTAGAATTAGGTGGCATTCCAAAAACAGCACTACGAATTTCATCAATGGTAGGAAAAGACATGAGTTGAATATTATCATCATCAGTTATGGCAGTTGGGATAAGATTGATAATGTCATAATTAAGCACAGGTGCAGACGTAGTAAGAAGAGTTTCAAAATGAATATTTAAACAATTAGCAATTTCATCTTTACCTTCTATCCACCTATTGTTATTATCATAAAGTCCTATTATATTGTTTCTTCTTTGACGTTTTATGGCATTCTGATGAAAAAAGTGAGTGTTTTTGTCACCTAGCTGGATAAATTTTTCATTACCCTTAATTTTCCACATCTCCTATTCATAATCCCGAAGCTTACAAATTTCAGTAGTTGTGATATGTATAATATTATCATTCAACCTGGTATTATGATTAGATAAGAGATTCTCTAATTTTTGATCTAGACAAGCCAACTTAGTCGTAATATTTCCAAAATCATTTCTATTCCATTTTCCAATATATATCCTAACCATTCTAAGTTTACTAGCTAGAACATAAGCATTAGATCCCTGAAATCTAGTGTCCCAAGAAGATTTGATTATGTCTCTACAAGCAGTTTCTTCTTGATAGAAACCAAAGTATTTAAAAGGCCTATGGCCTTTAGTGACAGGGATATCAGTAACCAAAACAATTGGAGAATGATCAGAACCTTTGCTTCCTGCTGGTTGATTCTAAATGCTCATCATTGAGCATATTAATTGCGTCGTGTTATGTATAGTAAAATGCTCATTCAAGTGAAACAATCATGCACGTTAGTAACAATACAGAACAGTCATTTTACTTTAGTCGAATTTTGTTAATTGAGGTATACCCATATTAATTGGGGTATACCTAATGAGACAAAAGCCAAGTCATTTTGAAGTAAAATAGGTCGCCCCTTAAACATGTATTTTCAAAATGGCTAATATACCCTTGTTTAATTAACATTAAAAATTCTGATTAGGTTAATTAGTTGAGTTTAGATGAATTAATTGAGTAGATTAAGTTATGAAATTTTGTTTTTGATTGAATTCATGTGGGAATATTTTTGATAAAAAAATTTGTTTTGAGATTTTTTTTTGCAACGGAAATGAAAACATACTACCCATACACTTCTAAAAAGGGGATTGCAAAGCTGATGTACGAAATCATACTCAAAATTAAAGAAGAAATCAACACTTTCAGTTCTGAAACTATGAAAAGTCGGCAGGGTCGACGAATGAAGACAATGCCGACTAACTTTGGCCGGTAAGGTCAACGAATGAAGAAAATGCCGACTAGCTTTGGCCAGCAAGGTCGATGAATGAAGAATATGCCGACTTTATTATTTTTGACACACAAGAGACTGTTGTAAATGTTTCACTAGCCGGCATCTTATTGATTTTTACCTTGCCGACTAAACTATAGTCAGCAAGGTATAAGGATGAATACCGTGCCGACCTTGTAAATGCTAAATTCAGAGTTGAAAAGTCGGCAAGGTCGACAAAAAAATACCCTGCCGACTGATACTAATCGGCAAGATCACCAAAAAACACCCTGCCGACTTTTGCAAAAATGTGGGATCATACGGGATTTGAGATTGGGTATGATTTTGTGCCCAATCTCAAACCTCGTATGAATTTGTACTCGGTTTGAGATTGGGTACATACCCAATCTCAAATCCCGTAGGCATTTTTTTGTTTGTTTGTTTATTTAATAAAATTAAAACTCATTTGGGATCAATTAGATCGACGAAATAGGCAAACGCGCAACAAGCTGCCGCAAGCCCTTTTTGATTTACAAATCCTAACCTATAAAAATCAAACTCTCTCGAACCGAGAGTCATGACATTACTGTGCTTAATTGAATCGAAAATCCAAATTTATAATAGCGAAATTATATTAACTTCTGCAAGCAAAAATCCACCATTCATATCAAGTATAAAGGACTTAATTCGGAATCAATTTAGATAAAAACATTCCTTAAATAGGCATGTTTCCACCGGTTTCATGTTTTTCTGAAATGCTCTTAAAGAACGCATAACAAATTTCTTTTTCACAGTAAAATTAGTTTACCTTTATTCACATAGATCAACCTCTTCTGCGGATTCTTTTGAGTCTATATTCTAGAAGGATTAGAGGGGAGAGCATCACTACAACCTCGTCCATGATTCAAAACGGAAGTATGAAACATACCGTGAAGCTATGACTTCAAAAGAGGATTTAGTTAAGCAGTTACCACCAATCAAGTATTAAGGAGTTTCCCTCCCTACCAATTCTGCTCTGATATTAGCTTTCAGGAATTCTAACAAACCACATAAAAATAGGATCTTGGAATAATATTGTAAATAATAAGTAAACTAAGCACATATAATAATAAGGAAACGAGAAAATAAATCAAACCCACAAGACATGCAAGATTTATAGTGGATCAATATATACAACGTGTATATATTGTAACGTCCACTTTGATCCGCACAAGCTCCAATCTACTATGAATGAACCAATTACAAATGCATACACCTTTATGGGAATCCCGACAAACCTTTGGCTACATCATAGCAATTATCTGAGACGATCATTTTGTCTCTTGCTCTTCACCAATTGCACTCACCATAAAAACTAGCTTTTCTCTTTAAAGCTAACACAAGAAATATATCACCGATTTCTCTCCATATTCATAATGTTTGTGTGTATTCTCTACTTGACCTAGTGACTATTAATATAGGTTTCAAACTTGGCCTCCAAGGATCCCTGGCTAATATTAGGAAACACCATTCATATATTAGACAAGACATAAAATAGGAAATACCTCATTGGTTCCCACCTAGGAATAGGAAACCCAAAACCATTTCCAAATTAAGTCTTCAATATTCAAGACTAGATTTTCCCTTGCATGATCTTCTTAGCAACCTAGATTTTCAGTGTTAATCGTCTTCCTTGATGCAGCTTCCTTCCCATATTCTCACTCTGAGAGACCAAGTAAAGCCTTGTAGAGCTTCGACTTGTCTGATGTAACCCCTTTGGTAAATATATATATATATATGCTGGATTTTTTTGAACCTGTAATATTCTCGAGCTTTAACTCTCCTTATTCTAAGACATCCCGAATGAAATGGTAACAAATATCTATGTGCTTTTTCCTAGCATGATAGGCTGAGTTCTTAACTAAATCTATGTGCTTTGACTGTCGTTATACATAACACTATCACAATGCTCTTTTTCTAGCTCATCATTTCCTTGATCGCTTCTGTCACAGTTACGTACTCAGTTTCTGTAGGGACTATGTTACCAACTTCTGTAACCGTGAGTTCCAACTCAGTATAGCTGACCCCATAGTATAAACAAACCGGTCGTATTTCGCCTTTTTTCTACATCACCTTCCAAATCTGCATCCACATAACCCCTCAAGATAGATCCACCTATACCGTAACACAATCGTACATTCCTCTCAAATACTTGAGTTATTCACTTCACTGCTTCCTAATGTTTATTACCTTGCTTGCTTGCATATCAACTCCCTACTCCCATAGCATGTGCAACATTCAGTCTTGTTCATACCATAGCATACATTAAACTCCCAATATATGAAAATTTTGGTATATTATCCACGTACTCCTTTTGTTTAACTGTTTACAAACTTAAAATACGAATCTGACTTCCAGGCGGAGAATTGACTTACTTAGCATTCTCCATACTAAACCTTGAAAATGCGGGGTACCAAAATATACCACCAACTTTTTCTTAGGCAACCTGTATGGACTACACTCAGATAAAATTATGAGAGTTACAACTTAATGAATCCCAATCAAGAATTATATGACAATTTTATATATCTCTTTCTCCCATAATCAATATGCAAACAAAGACCATTCCGTGAACGTGATTATACCGTAAGAGTACTTGGACGATACCAAAGATCATTATCCAAGATCAATCAAGTTGTATCCAATAATTAAGATGGACATATCTACTTTGATTGATTTTACGTACAACCTGTGATATTTCAATGTTGATGGGTGAAAACTACTCCTGCAGAATTTGGTAATTTGGGGTGTGGATGAGGAATGAATCTAAACCTTCAACAAATGCACTGCGCGGTGAGTGCTTGTAGATTCGAGAGATCAACTCAGGCAAGTCCGACCTAAACCAAGAAATGGCCGGTTCTGGACTTGTTTCGGTCACAAAGTGAAGGAGATGGGGTTGATCTTAGGGAGGGAAGCGAAGAAGGTGTTGAGATTGTGAAGGTGTTGGCTTGCTTATGACTTGTAAACGAAAGATGAGCAAGCTTACGGTTGATGCAAGCGTGCTCGAGTGTTTGAATACGGTTTTTGTATTAACACTTGGTTTCTGTCGTCTGAACTTGTGTTGTTCTCCGTTATCCCTCGTTCTTGGAAATAGGGCGGAGAACCTATTTATACAAGTCATTGAGCCTCATTCACGTTTCGTGGGAAGTGGAGGTAGTGGAATGATGGGAGTAGTGGAGTTGTGTGTCGGTGAACACACCTACCCGCCTTGCCCACTTTTCCCTGTCATCTCTAACCGTCCATGACTTCCTAACACGTTCTTGTAATGGCGTGTTGCACGTCGCACGCCGTAAACCGCCGACTAATACCTCAAAGTATGTATCCCCGCTTTGTGACATGATTGATGTCCTGAATGTGGATCGTGGATCCACGAAAGATAGCATGTAATCGTTGAATTGAATAATCGCGTTATTCGTAAAGTCGATACTTGTGAAGTACCGTGTGTATTTTATGCAGTATCGCATTACTGGTGTGGTACATGTGATGGGTAATGACTCTCACTAACCAAATAACTCCCCGACTGTGGTTGTATAACCAAGTCGGGAGGCCGGACTGACGAGATGATGTTTGAGACACTCATCTCGCGACCGTTGATGAAATTAGGGTTTTTAAAGAGGTGCGCAAGCATCACTCTTTAGCTTGGTCGAAACCAAGCATGGGAAGGGTTTTGAAGAGGACCGACCGGGCATGTGTAGACAACACGCCTGTGCACGTCCATACTTCACTTTCCCAAGAAGGCGCGATCTAAGCCACTCAATTCGACCGGTAAAGTTGAGTGGTTGAGATCGATTTGCGATAGGAGTTTGATGCCGCAAGGTGTCGCGCACCATACCCTTTTCCGGCGTGTTTTCCAAGATGACCCGACTTGGTCGGTCTTGGCCGGTTGGTTTGGCGTGAAGATGGTAGGCCGATGTTCACGCCCATGTCTCACCGTCCCATGAAAACGTGATCTAAGCCACCCACCTACGTCCTAAGTGAAGTTGAGTGGTCGAGATCGATTTGCAATTTGGGAAGTGTAACCACGAATGTTTGAGCGGGCGTTTTTTATTGGCCAGGCATGATATGCCTTGGCCGACCGCATGAGGAGGTAGATGGGCTCACGGTGGTCATGCTGGTGTGACCGACCCTTGCTCAATCTAATTGTGACCCTCCATTCGTGCGAGAAGATGGACGCGCGTGATGTCTTGAATCCTAATTTTGGCTTGCAAAGCCGTGCGACCATGCTCTTTCAAAGCGGGCGATGTGTTGTAACCAACCATGGTTGGTTTTGACCGATTGGTCAAGTGTGTAGGCGGTCACATGGTGATTGTGTCGACATGCTCCCAGGGCCCTTTGAGTCTACATCTACACCCTCCATCTATACCGCGAAGATGGATGGTTGAGACCGCTTTTTTGCGGCACATGTAATATGCCGCAAACCCTAATTTAGGGTTTTCCGCCCATAATGCTTGGTATGGACGGTTTCTTGGCAAGCAAAGGCCAATGGTCGACCATGCGGGTCGGCCGTGTGTATTCCATACCGCTTGGGGTGATGGAATTGATCTGGGTCGTCCAATCATGCTTGTGGAGTTGGATGATCGCGATCAGATCATATCCCACCGATATGGTCGGTGCCGGATGCTCAATCGGGCTAGTATAACACACCGAGAGGCTCAATCGGGCTAGTATAACACACCGAGAGGGCTCGGGCTAGTATAACACACCGAGAATCACCGTACGGGTATTTCGTACATGGTTTCATTATAGTGCTTGGAGGTTCGTGTTACTCGTAAGAGTAACACTCGGTCGTCATGCCACACCGATAATGATTCATTATAGTGCTTGGAGGTTCGTGTTACTCTGAAGAGTAACACTCACTGTCATGCCACACCGATAATGAGTACTCGAAATACAAGGTCGATATGAAATTCACAGAAGGGATTGTTGCTACATGCTCCAACCGGGAGGAATTTCATGTATTCACGCAATGGGATTGTTGTTACATGCTCCATTCTTGGTGAATTAAGTGAGAGTATCCGTCACTTATAAACGGCTTTATCTTTTATAAGATGTCAGCGCATGATTTTCTAGTTTTTACAAATTTAACCTTAAACGAAAATCCACCATCAACATTAAGTCCCCTGCCTAGCACATAATGGTTACACTATTGTGTGGTAGGCATGAGATGGTGGCATACAGAAATGACCAAGCTAGAGTGAATACATATTTACCGGATAGTTTCACATTGTCAGGCGTTTCCCTGGAACTGGTTGGTCTTGATTAAGGATGCGAAGGAAGCAGGACTTGATCCGGTGAGTCGCTTTGGTTCCTCTTGTACATGTATGAGCTCGGCCGCTCCTTCGTGTGTACTTCTTTCATCACATACGGCTTTCCTCGTATATCCGATAAGCCTCGTCGATTGTTATCCCGAATTAGCAGCCTTCATAGGTGGTAAGTAAAGACTTCTTTTCCTTCTGGGATTCTGTCGACTTGTGAGATTATAAAGAATCATCTCACGTGGTCGTTTATTCCATATCTCAGTGTTGATGGTGGATTTTCGTTTAAGGTTAAATTTGTAAATAACCAGAAAACTCATGCGCTGACATCTTGTAAAAGATAAAGCCATTTATAAAGTGTTGATACTCCCTCACTTAATTTACCAAGAATGGAGCATGTAGCAACAATCCCATTCTCGTGAATACATGAAATTCCTCCAGGTTGGAGCATGTAGCAACAATCCCTTCCCGTGAATTTCATATCGGCCTTGTATTTCCCCGTACTCATTATCGCGTGGCATGACGACCGAGTGTTACTCTTGCAGTAACACGAACCTCCAAGCACTATGATGAAACCATGTACGAAATACCCGTACAGCCGATTCTCGTGTGTTATACTAGCCCGAGCCCTCTCGGTGTGTTATACTAGCCCGATTGAGCCCTCTCGGTGTTATACTAGCCCGATTGAGCGCCCGGACTTGATCAGACGCTCTCCTGATATGATTCGATCGCAGTCATCCAACTCCACAAGCATGATTGGATGACCACAGATCAATTCCATCACCCTAAGCATGGTATGGAATACCCACGGCCTTAGCTTGCCGTATATGATTCGATCGCTAGCCATCCAACTCCACAAGCATGATTGGATGACCACAGATCAATTCCATCACCCCCAAGGTGTATGGAATACACACAACCGACCCCGCATGGTCGACCATTGGCCTTCGCTTGCCAAGAAACCGTCCATACCAAGCATTATGGACGGAAAACCCTAAATTAGGGTTTGCGGCATATTACATGTGCCGCAAAACTAGTCTCAACCGTCCATCTTCGCAGCATAGATGGAGGGTGTAGATGTAGACTCAAAGGGCCCGAGAGCATGTCGACACGATCACCGTGTGACCGCCACACACTTGACCAATCGGTCAAAGCCAACCATGGTTGGTTACAACAAATTGGCCCGCCCAAAAGAGCATGGTCGCAAGCGGCTTTGAAAGCCAAAATTAGGGTTTCAAGTCATCACGCCAAGTCCATCTTCTCCTGCATTTAAATGGAGGGTCACAGATTGGATTAACCAAGGCCGGTCATACCAAAGATGGCCACCGTGGGCCCATCTACCCTCCTCTTGCGGTCGGCCAAGGCATACCATGCCCGGCTAATCCAAAACGCCCGACCAAACTCACGCGGTTACATCTCCCAAATCCTAAACCGATCTCGACCGCTCAACTTCACCGATGATTTGAGTGGCTTAGATCACGTTTTCATGGGATAATCGTGTATAGGTGTGAACACTAGCCTATCACCTACACGCTGGTATGATCGACCAAGACCGACCAAGATGGGTCGTCTTGGAACGCACGCCCAAACTTGGGATGTCATGCGGTTTCAACTCCTTTGCGGCAAGGGATTTCTCACGCAAAACCGATCTCAACCACTCCTCTTCGACGGTCAAATTGAGTGGCCTAGATTGTATCTTCATGAGACGGTGAGACATGGACGTGTACACCATCATGCCGTCAACACGCATGTATGGTCGGTCCTCTACAAAATCCTTCCCATGCTTGGTTTCGACTAAGTCAAGAGTGATGCTTGCGCACCTCTTTAAAAACCCCGATTTCATCAATCGGTCGCAGATGAGTGTCTCAAACATCATCTCATCCGTCCGACTTCACCAGCTTGGTTATACAACCCTGGTCGGAGTTATTTGGTTAGTGAGGAGTCATTACCCATCACTTTACCACACCGTAATGCGCACTCGATAAATACACACGATACTCCACAAGTATCGACTTTCAATAACGCAGCTTATTCAATTCAAAGATTACATGCTATCTTCCGTGGATCCACGATCCACATTCCAGACATCAATCATGTCACAAACTGGGGATACATACTCGGGTATTGGTCTCAAGGTTTACAGCGTGGAGCGTGCAACGCGCCATCACAAGAACGTGTTAGGAAGTCGTGACGGTTAGAGATGAACAGAAAAGTGGGCAAGACCGGGTCGTGTGTTACCGACACACAACTCCACTACTCCATCATTCCACTACCTCCACTTCCCACGAGAAACGTGAATGAGGCTCAATGACTTGTATAAATGGGTTCTCCGCCCTATTTTCCAACAACAAGGAAAACGGAGAACAACACAAGTTCAGACGACGGAAACCAAGTGTTAATACAAAAATCGTATTCAAACACTCGTGAGCCCGCTTGCATCAACCGTAAGCTTGCTCATCCTTCGTTACAAGTCATAAGCAAGCCAACACCTTCACAATCTCAACACCTTCTTCGCTTCCCTCCCTAAGATCAACCCCATCTCCTTCACTTTGTGACCGAAACAAGTCCGGAACGCCATTTCTTGGTTTAGGCCGGACTTGCACAGATTGATCTCTCGAATCTACAAGCACTCACCGCGCAAAGGCATTTGTTGAAGGTTTAGATTCATTCCTCATCCACACCCCAAATTACCAAATTCTCAGGAGTAGTTTTCACCCATCAACACTCGTGCAATCGCTTTCCGATTAACTGATCGATAGTTTTGATGATCCTCTCTTCTTCTTTTTTTTTTTTTGTGTGTGCTCATAACCTCTTCTTCTCTGCAGATTATCATGGAAGCGGTAGACGCTCATTCTGTTGCTTCCCCAGAAAGAAGTTTTGAAGTTGACAAGCCTGAAAACCATGCGCATGGAGAAGTAATGGCTAAGATCGATCTCCCTCTTCGCGAAGTCGGCCGTGCTATCCAGGGGCTATCTATCCCACACCTTCGTATTGCCAGAGGACGCATCTGTGCACTTTCGGCTGCGATTGACATGGAGGAGCGGCAGAGGCGAGGGAAACGCTGCAGACACTAGTAAGCGCAAGGGCGAGAGATTTGCAGCGGTTGAAGAGGCGGAGAGTTGAGCATAAACGACCTCCAAATGAAGACAAGTGTGATTACCCGATCCAGACGGCGTGATAATTCTTGATTCCGATACGAGAGGAGTCTCGAACATGTGAAAGAAATTTGCGCTGCCCCGGTGTTGCTATGCCCTTTGATGCTCCCGCCGCGATGTTGGGATGGAGTGCGGCTAGCTGCTGCGGAGATGTCCGACGCAGAGATTGAGGGAGATTCGAAGGGAGGCGCATCAACAAAGTGATGGAGCAGAATCAAGTGTGATGCGGAGGGCGACTCTCTTGGCGATTAGAATTTCATTCTTTCTTTTCCAAGCATGTTCCGTACCTTTGAATGTCTTCCTTATACTCAAGGCAGCTGAGTTCAAGTTTTCCTTTCGCTTTTATGGTTTGAACAAAAGTTTTTTTTTTTTTTTTTATAATCCTTTGCCAAAATTGCAAATGAATCTTCTCAGAATAAGGGTGTTCCTCCACACGTGATTCTTCGTGATAAAAGAAGTAATTATCATGATGGAACATTTACGGACTGTGATGCAAGATCTTCCCCGGCTTTGCTTGGGCGGATAGCAATCGTTTTCCTTCTCGTGCACACGTTCTGCTTCCTTTCTTCCCATGAGATACTTGCTTAGGGTTTCGTGGCTTTGTGTCTTTAGAAGTAGAGAGGTTCTCGATGGAAATAATACTTCAATTAAATTGAGGATTGAAAATTGGAACCCTAACTATGAATGCAAGCATTGCAATCATTTTTTGGAGGAATTACAAGCATGACATGAAACTGCATAAAAGGAAACACGCTTGGAAAAAATAGCACAAATGTTTTAAAGTGTGGAGAATGTTGGAAAGCGGTAGCACGATCTTAAGTTCGGTAAGGTTTGAGCCATCGTGAGTGAATTGTTATGCCCTCCAGGTTATCGGCGTTGATGAGCTTGGAGCCACCTAGGATAACATCTCGCTACCAGTGTACGGTTCATCTTCTCTTTTGGTGGGTGAGTCGGTAGAGTGGTCATCTTCACCGTTATGTTTCCAACATTGAATGTAGTCGCCTTCGTCACTAGGTCTCCAATTCCGAATGGGTTTGAGCGTGCGAGACACTTGGACCTTGGCCTTGTTGTCTTTGACCAAGACAGCTTCTATGCTCCCGATAAAACGTTTGAAAGGGCCGGCTTCCCATTCACATCTCCTAGCCGGGTTGGTTTGTCGGTTGGAGCCGCCCCAGACTTGTCGAATGAGGGCGGTAGTTTGCAAGGAGGGTTGTGTGATGAGACTTACTTGAGACCGAACCTTTCAGTGTATGCCGACAAAGCTCTCTCTCCGAAAATTGTGTCACGTCTAAAGTTGTCGATGCGGCAGAAAAACAAATCATCGTGGGTCCGTAAGGCGTGTTGAGATTCTCTCGAATGCATCGACACCGAGAGGACAGACCTCCGATGGCTTTGTTGTCCCGCATCCAAGAGCTTCCTAGGATCATGTCGTAGTTGGGATGGTCTTTGACTATGTAGAACTTTGCTTGCGTCGAGGCATCACCCAATTTGACTTCAAGATCAATGTATCCATATGCATCTCTAAGCTCTCTTGTTGAATCCCCGACCACGCTTGGATGACGGGTAGCTTCTTGCTTCGAGATCTTTGCCGCTCTCAAGGTCTTGACTGTAATGATGTTAAACTCGGCCGTATCGATCAACGCATTATCGAACTCAACGTTTCTCAAACGAGTGACGGTTAGAGTCCCGCCTTTCATTGCTCATGTCTTTTAGGAAAGACCGGGCTCTGGATCAAGCATCGGATGCAAACGTCTTCCGACACAACGTGGTTGAGGGCCGCAAATATGTCTTGACGCTGTCCCTTGGAGAAATATAAGATTTCACACATGTGCTCCATCATAGATTGCACGGTCTTGCGAACGAGTCCCTGAAATCATGCGCTTCCCGATAGGTAGAGGATCTCTATGAACACTTTCGTTTCCAAGCCGGAGTTCCCTGTCTCTACCTTTTCCCCGAATATTTGTTTCAACTCGTTGCAATCTTTGGTTGGATGATGGACGAACCTTGTGGTAGCAACAAGATCCGGGATCTGCTATTTCTTCCTCGGTCGGAGGGGCGCCCGATAGGGGTAGTTTTACGGCATCATCTTGGATCCACGCTTCCAAGAGCTCTATAACTTCATTCATGGGAAAAGGAAAACCCGTGTCTTTGGCGTTTTGTGCAGGAGTTTTGTCTGTTCCTTTTCGAGACGAAGTCTTGTGTGCCGAGGATGTTCGCTTGGTTTGTTGTTCCGTTATCGAAGCTTTCCTCTTT
The DNA here is from genome assembly GCA_023531295.1 of Papaver armeniacum. Lineage (NCBI taxonomy): Eukaryota > Viridiplantae > Streptophyta > Magnoliopsida > Ranunculales > Papaveraceae > Papaver > Papaver armeniacum. Next base: position 185,167 of record JAJJWW010010970.1, on the reverse strand, counting down.
TCTCCTCCGCTACCACACTCACTCACTAAGGGCCAGTGTTGTATTGTTTGTTTGTGAGACGCCCGCTTCCTCGACTTTCACGCAAATCTTCACTTCGAACAACTCGGTTCTTTCTAGTAGTCTTTGGTGCAGTTGTTGTTGAACTTTTTGCAGCTTCGTGGAGTTCGTAGAATGTTTGAAAGCCCGATTCTCTAACAGAGCGCGGATATGGGTATCATCCCATTGATGCATGATTCCACCAATTGCCGTTTCGGTAACATTCGGGTCGTGACAGTCCAGTGCTTGGGTTCTCAATCTTTTAACGAAGTCGTTGGGATGTTCATTGTTCCGCCGAGAATCCTTCCCGAATGTCCGAAAACGTGATTTGTTCAGACACGAAGAAATACTTCCTGTAGAAAGCACTGACCATCCCGCTCCAATTGGATATGCTGTTAGGTGCAATGTTGTTGTACCAGGTGTATGCCCTCCCCGTGAGTGATTTTGAGAATTCTTTTAGGCGTAAAACATGATTGTATTCATGTTCCCCCAAGGCTTCCAAGAATCGAGAAATGTGTTCACGAGCATTACCAGTACCGTCTTTGAGGGAGAACTGGGGAGAGGTGTAACCTCTTGGTAGAGGAATCCGTTGCACATCTTGAGGGTACGGCGGCTGATGTTGGTGTACGTCCGTTCGGTCCCCTTTTCCTCGATTTGGAGAAGTCGCTCTAGATCTTCACGCGTAATGAAGTTGGAAGACTGGTCTCTCTCCCCTGGCGCTCAGGAGCAACACGAGTTTCTTCATTCATGTGAGTCCGAGTGGAAACACCTGCTCCGGGTGTATTGAATGCATCTCTCGCCGGCTCCAAGGGTTGCCGTGAATCTTGCGTCAATCGTTCAGTCAAAGTTTTAAGGAAAGTGAGTACCTCTTTCTGAGTTGCGGCCATGTCTCGTTTTGAGTTTTAGCAAGAATTTCCTGTTTCTCCATCAAGTCTGCAATGGTACCAGACGGCGGTCTTCCTCTCGTGTCTCCGGCTCCTCGTCCTGATGGAGGAGTGAAAGTTGTTGCTCTGGTAACCACTGGAGGCGTTACGCTCGAAGAGATGCCAGGATTTGCGATCGCTCTGGCTCGGTGATGGGAGGTGTTACACCTACCGGGATGTCTCCTACTCCGCTAGTGTTGGTGATAGAAGTGACAGGCTCCACGAGATGTATTGACCACTTTGTAGCTCCACTGACGGGTACATCAACACCGGAAGTGTCATCCATGCTGGCTCCATCATAGTTGATTGCTGATCCGGACCTCAGTTCCACCATCTTGGAATGAATTGCCGATTGAATTGGTTCTAAGATCTACCCTTTTTGAAATTGATGAAATTGAATCGGATTTCAAAGAAATTGATTGTACGACCGAGAGATTAATCTCCCACCGTGATCGCCAATTGTTGATGGGTGAAAACTACTCCTGCAGAATTTGGTAATTTGGGGTGTGGATGAGGAATGAATCTAAACCTTCAACAAATGCACTGCGCGGTGAGTGCTTGTAGATTCGAGAGATCAATATGTGCAAGTCCGGCCTAAACCAAGAAATGGCCGCTCCGGACTTGTTTCGGTCACAAAGTGAAGGAGATGGGGTTGATCTTAGGGAGGGAAGCGAAGAAGGTGTTGAGATTGTGAAGGTGTTGGCTTGCTTATGACTTGTAACAGAAAGATGAGCAAGCTTACGGTTGATGCAAGGTGCTCCGAGTGTTTGAATACGGTTTTGTATTAACACTTGGTTTCTCGTCGTCGAACTTGTGTTGTTCTCCGTTATCCCTCGTTCTTGGAAATAGGGCGGAGAACCTATTTATACAAGTCATTGAGCCTCATTCACGTTTCTCGTGGGAAGTGGAGGTAGTGGAATGATGGAGTAGTGGAGTTGTGTGTTGGTAACACACGACCCGCCTTGCCCACTTTTTCCTGTTCATCTCTAACCGTCCATGACTTCCTAACACGTTCTTGTAATGGCGTGTTGCACGCCGCGCCGTAAACCGCCAGACCAATACCCCGTGTATCCCCGCCAGTGACATGATTGATGTCCTGGAATGTGGATCGTGGATCCACGAAAGATAGCATGTAATCTTGAATTGAATAATCACGTTATTCGAAAGTCGATACTTGTGAAGTACACGTGTGTATTTTATGCGGTATCGACATTACGGTGGTGGTAAAGTGATGGGTAATGACTCCTCACTAACCAAATAACTCCCGACTGTGGTTTGTATAACCAAGTCGGTGAGGTCGGACGGACGAGATGATGTTTGAGACACTCATCTGCGACCGTTGATGAAATTAGGGTTTTTAAAGAGGTGCGCAAGCATCACTCTTTAGCTTGGTCGAAACCAAGCATGGGAAGGGTTTTGAAGAGGACCGACCGGGCATGTGTGTAGACAACACGCCGGTGTGCACGTCCATACTTCACTTTCCCAAGAAGGCGCGATCTAAGCCACTCAATTCGACCGGTAAAGTTGAGTGGTTGAGATCGATTTGCGATAGGAGTTTGATGCCGCAAGGAGTCGCGCACCATACCCTTTTCCGAAGCGTGTTTTCCAAGATGACCTCGACTTGGTCGGTCTTGGCCGGTTGGTTTGGCGTGAAGATGGTAGGCTGATGTTCACGCCCATGTCTCACCGTCCCATGAAAACGTGATCTAAGCCACCCACCCGTCCGGTGAAGTTGAGTGGTCGAGATCGATTTGCAATTTGGGAAGTGTAACCACGAATGTTTGAGCGGGCGTTTTGGATTGGCCAGGCATGATATGCCTTGGCCGACCGTATGAGGAGGTAGATGGGCTCACGGTGGTCATGCTGGTGTGACCGACCCTTGCTCAATCTAATCTGTGACCCTCCATTCGTGCCGGAGAAGATGGACGCGCGTGATGGCTTGAATCCCTAATTTTTGGGTTGCAAAGCCGTGCGACCATGCTCTTTCAGGGCGGGCGAATGTGTTGTAACCAACCATGGTTGGTTTTGACCGATTGGTCAAGTGTGTAGGCGGTCACATGGTGATTGTGTCGACATGCTCCGGGCCCTTTGAGTCTACATCTACACCCTCCATCTATACCGCGAAGATGGATGGTTGAGACCGCTTTGCGGCACATGTAATATGCCGCAAACCCTAATTTAGGGTTTTCCGCCCATAATGCTTGGTATGGACGGTTTCTTGGCAAGCAAAGGCCAATGGTCGACCATGCGGGTCGGCCGTGTGTATTCCATACCGCTGGGGGTGATGGAATTGATCCGGGGTCGTCCAATCATGCTTGTGGAGTTGGATGATCGCGATCGATCATATCCGGGACTGATATGGTCAGTGCCGGATGCTCAATCGGGCTAGTATAACACACCGAGAGGGGCTCAATCGGGCTAGTATAACACACCGAGAGGGCTCGGGCTAGTATAACACACCGAGAATCAAAGCATGCACGGTATTTCGTACATGGTTTCATTATAGTGCTTGGAGGTTCGTGTTACTCGTAAGAGTAACACTCAGTCGTCATGCCACACGGATAATGATTCATTATAGTGCTTGGAGGTTCGTGTTACTCTGTAAGAGTAACACTCAGTCGTCATGCCACACTGATAATGAGTACTGGAAATACAAGGCTGATATGAAATTCACAGGAAGGGATTGTTGCTACATGCTCCAACCTTGGAGGAATTTCATGTATTCACGGAATGGGATTGTTGCTACATGCTCCATTCTTGGTGAATTAAGTGAGGAGTATCCGTCACTTATAAACGGCTTTATCTTTTATAAGATGTCAGCGCATGATTTTCTGGTTTTTTACAAATTTAACCTTAAACGAAAATCCACCATCAACATTCAATTACAATAAATAAACAATATACAATAGAACTTCGATAAATTAATAACTTCACTAAGATAATATTTTTTGCCAGTCCCCATTTGGGCCACTCTAAATTAATAACCCCACTAAATTTATAAGATAATAAAAAAAGTTAAGTTTTCAATAGGCCCAACGAATATATAAATTAATAATTAGTGCAATAACATTATATCATGATGCAATAGGCATCTACAATTATTTGTTTTTGTTCACATTTATAATGCATTAGATTCATCTACAAAAAAAAAATACTCCCTTGAGAAGTTCCGAAATTATTTTATTGTGTTTTCTTTTTCTTAGTTTATTTAAGTATATGGCACATAATATGGCATCAAATAATTTGAATCGAAAATAAAATCTCTAGGTATTTGATATTGCGCACTTATTTTAGAAATTTAGATTTAAATTTGGTATGTTTCGATATAATAATAATAAATTAATACTTCGCTAAATTGATAGAATTTAGCAGTCCCAAGACTATTAACTTATCGAAGTTTTACTGTAATGCGGAAAATCATATGCATAGAAAACACAAAAATGTATCTAAGTATATACAACATATATTTAAATGATGATTTTTTTTTTTAATGTTTATGTGTATATTGAAATTTGTAATAACAAAATTCACATAATATCACATCGAAAATTGACAAATGAAATCATATGAGTGAAAGATATTTGTATTAAAAAATCTATTTTGAAGCAAAATGAACTTGTGAAATGGTTACATGAATCTCTTCGTCTTAACTTTTATTACCGGGCACTTAACAAAATATACATGTCAGGAAGTATGTATGAGTGTGGTGAGATCTTCATCTTCAGTTATATGTCTAAACAGAAGCTGGAATCGCATGCTTACTTCAGCTTGGATCCGAAAACATAGCTCTCATGCATTTTAAATTCGTTAAGAAATGGGCATCTTTTTGCATGACTTTTCAAGTCATCCATGTCATTTTGCGGCAAGCTACACCTGCAACACTTTAAATCTTTGGGTAAAGATCTCGAGATTAAATTCATTTTCTCAGCCATCTCAAAGACAACATCAGTTATGTTGATAAAAAAATCGATGTTGAATGAATTCCATGTCTCCTCGCTTTTTACATTCACAAAGTCATGTAATATGATGTGGGGGTACAGCTGCCTCATAGAGGGTACCTTCACATCACATGAAGATAAAACATAAACTCAATGAGATTAAGAACTGAAAGTGTAAAACTTAGAATCTGATAACTATCAAAATTTGAGAGCTCATAGAGTAAAACCCAAGGGGACTATGGCATATGGTTTTTTTTTGCATAATCATCGGCAATTTCTATGCCTTTCCAGTGCTTAATGTGAAGTAAAGAAACATCACACTTTTCTTTCGTTAAACGCTGCAGGTTGTCACGATCTTCGCCTCTTGCGATTACCAAAATGTGTAGTTTCGACTGTAAATTCTAAATAAGTTACTACTTAAACTAAACTTCAAATCTAAATTCTACAACTTTTATTTGCTAATTTAAGTAAATTGAAGTGAGTATCTTGCTAATTGAAGTGAGTATTACCTTTGGAAATCCATCCTTGATTACCAAAATAACCATTTAGAGATGACGTAACGGGCTGGGCTGATAAGGAGGACCTTGTGGGAATTTCCCAACATAACACAGAGAGGAGTGAGAGAGAGATAGAACACACAGTGAAATAAAAGGGATATTTAACGTTTGGTACCCATCAAATGTCCAACACCTAGCTTTGGTACCCAATATTTAAAATATTAAGGGCTAGTACCTTGACCATACGTTGACCGTTAACTACCATGCTTTGACCAGATTATTTTTTTTTTTTTTTTAATAAATATAATTTTAATTCTAAGAAAAATAATTTTTCATATTATCCCTTCTCCACATATACCTGGGTTTGGGATAACTTCCGGAAAAGTCTGCACCAACGGGTAGCTTCCGGCAAAATTGGTTTGGAAACGTTATCCAAAGAGGAAACTGAGTGGGTACAAGTTTGCTAGAAATTTGGTAACATTTCAATCCAAACCAACAAATTAAATAGGGAAGAAATGAAGCTTGTTGTTGTTCTCTCTGTTGGTGATCATCATTACCCAAATAAAAAAGAAGAAGAAGGAAATGTTAATTACAACAAGAAGACAAAAAATTGAGGAAGAGCATAGTATGAAACGTTAATTGCAAAAAAGAAGAAAAAAACTTGACGAAGAACATCACAAGGTATGAGATGTTAATTGCAAAAGGAAAAAGTTAACGAAACATGGGTAGGTTCTTATTTTTGAGCTATGATTCATACTACAGAGAAGTTTGGAAGACCCTTGTGTTATGGAGTTTGATTCGGGCATGTAAAGAAGACATTGAGAGTTTTCATCGAACAACTGGTGTGCAATACTGTTGTGCAAAAAGATATTGTTAACTACGGATTTCCCACCCTTTTTATAGCTCCTTCCCTACAGCAAACTCGAATTCGAGTACAACCCATAATTTTTAAACATCTACAAACACTAAAATCTTTAATATCCATGTAATTCAATCACATATTTCAACGTCAACATCACCTCCATCCATTCTTCTAGGTTTTCTTTCCTTGAAACTTTATTGATGCAAAACATATTCAATTAATACTGAAAATGATCCTCACATAAAGACAGATGAATCTGTTTGAAATCCAATTGAATCAATAATTAGGCGAAGATGCTGATCTTGCTATTGCGTGTTGAAAATGAAGAACTGGAAGAGAAAAAGAGATGGATAATGTTTGGATGTATAGCTATGTTATTGGTAAAGAACATGAAGAAATCCTATTGATAATATGAAAGAAAATCAAAAATAAAGCAAAGAATAGTAATGAGAAATCATTTCAGATAAATGAAAACTGAAGAACAAGAAGACCGTTCAAATTTTGAAAGATCGGGAAATTTAATAGGGACAAATTTGTAAATTTCAATATATATTTTCATGATAATTATAAAAAAAAAATAAAAAAAAATAATGAAAATTCTAGATAATAAAATAAAAATGGGTCAATCAAAGTCATTGACAGTCAGCCGTTGGTCAAGGTACCAACACTTAATATTCCATATATTGGGTACCAAAGCTAGGTGTTGGACATTTGCAGGGTACCAAACGTTAAATAAACCGAAATAAAATCGACATTGATAATCTTTTTGCATATTTCACAATAGAAAACTAACATTTATTTAGGTTGTAACTCAAAACCCTAGAATACTATCAATATCCCACTACTAACAAAATCCTAATTTGTAGGAATTAAGTCACACATTTAAATGTGTTTAATATTTTCTTAAAGACTAGGACACTTAACAAATAATTATTCAAATTTCAAAATATTCAAAGATCAAACAAAATTATTCTAAACCTAATATTTGAATTATAATTCCAACACCCACCCGTGATTCAAATATTCTTCTTAAAATTTTATTGTCTATCATCATTACCATGAATCAGAAAACATCAAGCATCACTATTATTAACATCATCATTATCAGTAACATGTTTGATCGTTTGCCATCTTCATTGGTATCATCATTGTTAGCAGATCAACCTCATCATCATTTCAACCAACCCAACATATTATGCAAATCAATAATCTGCATCTTCATCATCATCATAGTATAACAATTTTCTTCATCATAATAAAAAAAAATTTCTCTCAAAATCAATCTTTGCACTCACAATAAACAAAAATGAGAACCATTTTTCATAACAATTTTCCTTCTGAAAATCACCCTTTTTCACTAGATAAATCAAATCATTGTTCTTTTTTTTTAAAAAAAAAAAGAAAATTCTTGTAACTCTCCCTCAACTCAATTCTCTTCCCCAGCTCTGATACCATGTGGGAATTTCCCAACATAACACAGAGATGAGCGAGAGAGAGATAGAACACACAGTGACATTGATAATCTTTCTGCATATTTCACAGTAGAAAACTAACCTTTATATAGGTTGTTGTAACTCAAAACCCTAAAATACTCTCATTATCCCACTACTAACAAAATCCTAATTTCTAGGAATCAAGTCACACAAATAAATGTGTTTAGTATTTTCCTAAAGTCTAGGACACTTAACAAATAATTATTAAAATTTTAAAATATTCAAAAATCAAACAAAATTATTTTTAATCTAATATTTGAAATATAGTTCATGGGAACAACACAACTCTTCCCATATGACATCGATACTGTCCTGAAAAACAATTTAAGTTCGGCTACTTGGATTTATTATCATGAAAGTGAATGGAGCGAATTCTGATCAAATTTTCCTCCACCGAATAGTTGGTCTATGCTCAGTGCTTGGAATAGCTGTGGTGTTTTTAAGCTAAGGATTGGAAAAGCACCAATAACTTGGAAAATGTATGGAGAAACTTCGAGGTTTATCGACCGAGTTTTCCCATGCATGAAGATACATTCATTATCATACATATTCAATCAATTCGGGTTCTATTTCATGTATGGTTTGTTTTGGGAATGGCCTGATTTCGTCTCACTTATTCATTTTATGCCAATTTATTCATAACCTGATGAGAAAATGCAGGGAATGCAAAATTATTGTTACAAAAATTAGAGGAGGTGATATTGAGAAATTAAAGGTTCATATCCTACATTGGAAAACATTATCTTGTAGTGAAGATTTTTGGTGCGACAAAGCAAGAGCAAAATACCATCTCTGAATTAATAAGGTGTACACATTCAAGAACCATTTTTGTATACCCTAGAGAGGTTTGAAAAAATATCAAATAATATTCCATTTCCTTGTAAGTTTTTTTTTTGTTTGACGAAAAAGGTTAATATCATTAAAAAAGGAAAAAAAGAATACAAGAGAAGGCGTCTAGGCGGGTCTACAGGTGCTGCCAAAGCAGACACCAGCAACAAAACAGAGAGTCCAAAATCATAATTTCCAACACAAACAAAGGCCAAAACACTAGAAGGATATTACTTGTCTTTTATAACTGTGTCATTTCCCTGTAAGTTGGTGCCATCCAGTAGTGGATAGTGTATATGTTAACATGATACTATACGACTTTGCTGCCCGCTGGTTGATTGGGAAATTTTAAGCTTATTAATTGCATCCTGCTATGTAGTAAAAATGCTCATTCAAGTTATTATTAACAGAATGGTCATTTTATTTCAGCTGAATTCTTTTAAACACAATAGTCATTGAAGTTGTAAGTCGAACGTGGGTGGGATTGACAAAGGCGCCCATAAAATAGAAATGTTACACAATTAAGAAGGTGTTTGAATACCACATTAACCGTCTTCCTTGATGCAGCTCCCCTTCCAGATTTTCACCCTGAGAGACCAAGTAAAGCATTGCAAAGCTTTAGCTTTTCTGGTGTAACCCCCTTAGAAAGTATATATCCACTACACCATTTTAAGGGATTTGCAACCCAATTTTGCAACGACATTAGTTCCGTTGTGAAATTTCTGTTGCTAATCCCCGTTGCTATTTTTTCGCAATAGAGAATTGTCGTTGCGAATTTTGCAACCTCACAAGAAAGGTTGTGAATTGCAACTGCGCTGGGTTCAAGCGTGTGAACCATGTGCGTGGTCGGGAACACTAGGACTACTAAATACGCCCAAGTGAAACTTCGGTTAAGTATTCTTTCTTTTTTCACCCTTGAACCATATCTACTCTATATCCCTGCCTAATCGAGTTTTCCTTGTTATTTTTTCTCCGCCACAGACCTTATCTCTCTCTCATCTCCTCTCTGAAGAACTGAAGCTCTCATTTCTTCATCTCCCTTTCATCTCAGAACCTCTTTGGAGAATCATCACTATCATCAGCAGCACCATCAACAACATCATCTTCTCACGATTTCTTTCTCTCTCTCTACCGAAGACTCGGAATCTTCCAACAGAGAAGGTAATAATCAGATATTGTTCTAGGTTTTTTCTCCATATTTATCTGATTCGTCTATTGTTTTTGTGATTGATGGATAATACTCGTTTCTGTATGATTTATTTGATTCATTTATGACTACGGATCTAGGGTTTTGATAGATTTAAAAAAAAAAAATTGTTTCACTAATTTCTAGGGTTTCTGGTTTCTGAAATTAAAGTTTCGATTGGGTTTAGAAATGGCATAATTTGTTTTTACCAAACTCGAACTTCACTCAAAAGGGAAAATTAGAATTTCAATTGAGGTGTTAATTTCTAGGGTTAGTGTTAATACCAATTGAGGTGGTGATGTTGTAATCTGAACTTTATTTTTTCTTTTAGAGACAATGTTAGAGTTCCTTTTCATTGGTTTGGTTTTGATTTCAGTTTGTGATCAAGTTTATGTTTAGTTTCTAGGAAGTGCTTTTCTTCTATACAGTTGAACATCTCTGTTTATAATGAGTTTGGTTGTGTTTTTTCAGTCTTGGGAGAAGTAGTCCAAAACAGAAGCAATAAGAAAGACTCCTGGGTACAAAAGGTCAGTTTTTCGGTAGAAAATTGATTATCCTTTACGTTCATTGGGCTTAGAATGGTTGGATTTCTTACTTGGAAATTTTAACACATTATTAGCAGGGTTGGTACGTGTGTATCATCATTGGTTATTGTGAGGGTGGAGACATGTAAGTTGCTCTTCTTGTTCAATAAAAATTGTAATATAATGTGTCAATCAACGGGCCTCAGCATGATTTCTCCATGATTCATCTGCTCCTGTTAAACATTGGTACTACTTCCTTTGATTATGCAGGGGTGAAGCTATAAAAAGAGCTAATGGTGTTCACTTTTCTGAATAGGTGCATTACCTTTCCTCTACATGAGCTGTACTATGGAATATATGCAATTGCAAGGTTCTATTTATTAGTTCATATTGTGTACAGAAACTCTGTAAGTGGCTTGTGCAACTCCTAATGGATCTGGATTACTTTCACATAAATCATGTTCTTCATCGTGATGTCAAGTTCAATTGCAAAATCTTCATACTATTGCATAGTGATTCGTGTTATGTATCTCATATATGTAATATCAAATGCTTCTTAACAGGTGCATAACCACATAGCATAGAATGCTTCCGTTATTTTTGCTTCAACCTTTTGGTTGATGAGATGATTCTCAGTACACAGTTCAACTGAAAAAATGAATGCAAAGCTGATGTTGTTATCACCAGGTTGAGCCTAGACCAGGAGTTTTGAGATTAATGGATGAGGCCAAGACTGCTTTAAAATAATCTGATTCGTTGATGTTATAATACTTTTATGTTCTAATGTTCTATGTGTCTTGTTTTGCATCTTTTTGGCTTATTGTTATCTGTTGTTGTAAGGAATTAAGTTGGTTGTTTGCTTAGCAGCAACAAAGAGTTCATTAATACTTTGTCTTGAAAGCCTTATAGGCAATATAAGTTCCGCAATCGACTCTCTTGTTATTAGTTATACATAGTAATTAGTATTGATGCAGGTTGAATTTGTTTACATGTTTTAGGATGCATTCAAAGGTCTCAACTATTTCCTCGCAGATACATCTTTAGTTTTGTATTTTTGATTAGGCTATTTTTGACATAATAGTTTACTCTGAACTTGTGCTTCCACATGTCCTAAAGGAATGAATGTTGCAATGCCTTAAGTTTCCTTACCCATCTTAGCATGATTTTCTTTGTCCGGTAGTATAGCTATCTTGGCCACATTGGGGTTTGGAAATCATCGAACCTACGCTCAGTCATGTCTAGGGTCGAACTCATTCATGTATCTAAACATAAATGTCTGCGTTGTACTGATCTTAAAAGAACTTTATGAAGAAAAGTCTCTTGTATGATTTCAGGTGATGATGCCTTGCAAAAGAAGCCTGATCCGTCATGTACGTAACCGCTGATAAGGTAACCAATATTAAACTTTCTTTTCCAGAGTACCTCTAAAGTCTTCTCGACAAGTCCCATCTCAAGTATGTCTTAGTTCATTCTTCTTCATGTTTTACCTACAAAAGCAGGGATTACATATTGTTTCTCTCTGTGCAGAGTTTAGGTGTTCCTGCAGAATGTTGTATGGATGTAGAGGATAGCGTAATTGGGCTACAGGTAACTCAACTTAACAACTCATGGTTTGAGACTATGGGTTAAAAACATAATACATTCTTAAATCCTATACAAAGCGACCATGTGTGCATAACTCATGCGATATTTGACATACATAACAATATGGCGATCATCTACCATTGCTTGCTCGAGTTGTAAGACGCGTCACTTAAAGCTACAGACGAAATACACAGTAGTTCATTAAGATATATAATTGTATTCGTTCTATTGTTTCCATAAGTGTGTTGTCTATGTCGAGGGTTAAGAGAGTCTATTTATTTATTTTTGACAGGTAGCAATAGGTGCATGAATGTCATGTGTGGTATCATACACATCATCAACGTCTAACCAGGTGAGAGCTCACCTTCTATAGCAGTAATTATCACTTGAAACAAACTAATAATGCAGTAATAGTTCATACATCTTGAACCAAAAACTATGAAAATGGGGTGTGACATTTTCCCGTTTTCTACTGGATTGTTTATAGGATTTCACAGATGTTATTGCAATCTACCCAGATTTGAGTAACGTAAGGTTATCATTTCTGCTCACAACAAGGAAGCTCCCATGTTTGTTGTTCGTGTCAACGAGAAGGAATACACCTCTGGCAGCAAACATTCTTTCAAACGCTAGTTGAACCACATATTATCTTGCTCCCGTTTCCTAGGTTTGTTTCCTCGCCTTGATTACTCGTTGTATCAAATTATAAGTCATCTTGAACAAATTGTTTTTATATTTTGTACCTCCATATTTTATATCAACTTATAAGTATGTATCATAATTTTTGGTCGATATCATGGCGTTGGCATCTCAGGTGGTGATTTGTTGACATCCTAACAACTATTTCTGGTCAAGGGATCGAGAACAGAAGTATTTATCACTGCTTTTTTTGCCGACTAGTAACTATTCTTAGCATCGTGATGATTCTGTTATTGAATTGTGTATCCTAACTTGTACAGGTTAGCAAAACCTTTGCAGAAATGATTTACAGACATGGATTTGTGAAGAAGTAAGGTTCATGTACGGACTATGTTGTTGGTGACCTTACTCTGGTAAGTCTTTGTTGTGATCTTCGTTACATTATCATTTGCATTTTATTCATTATGCCACTGGGTATTCATAATAGCTGTCTTAACTTATATGGTCTTTTTTGTTCTATTTGAGCAGTTCACACTTTTGTCAGACCTGGAACCATATCTCAAAGCTCTTAAAGATAAGCTCTTGACTAAAAATGTGCATTGACTTTGTAATGAGCATTGATTGTTAATTGGTAAAGATAGTTCCAGGGCATTGATTGTGTTACATTTAACTTTTTGCCCAATATTGTGAATGTGAGAATTACTTTGATAGCAAATTACTTGGCTTTTTTCAGTGGATTGTGAACTCTCTACGGTTGAGCAGACTCATTCATGGAAGCTTCGCTATAGTTATGATCGTGTGAATGATGATAAAGATGTTTCCAACATCGAGGCCAAGATGACTGATGGTATGTCATATATCTTAAATTATTTAGTAGTTCACTAGTTCTTAGTTTCGTTTTTAGTATAGTCAAGACTCAAGATTTTGGAGAATGTTTTGCACTAAATAAAACAAGAACAGTTTTAGGGGATAGTTTTGTGTATTATGCTTACAAGATGCTAGTGCAGACCTAAAAAGATATCACAGAATCCAGCGTAATTTAGGATTTGGCTGACTTCAGCTGGATTACAAGATGATCCCCAAATTCTGGTGCAGATTCAATGTGTTTACAGAACACCAATTATATGTGCAAGCTTTTGATGTATCATTGTTTTAACTTAGGTCATTGGAAGGAGGATTGGAGACAATGGAAACTTATCCAGTTCCCCATATTCATCATTTCCACAGATTTTGCCTGCTTGTACTTATACAACATATTATTTCTTTATTAGTTTTTGACTCAATCTTTATAAGCATACTGGTTATCTGATTGGAAGAATTTGTGATGCTTTGTTCGCAGGTTGATTGAATGATGATGTGTTATGAGAACAGAAATTAAGGTTGGAGAACAAAGCAGCATCCATTGGGTCCCTTAGCAGCTGCACGATTTGTAAGTTTATGTAGTATCTCCTTATAGTGATTTAAGTTAGAAGAACTTAGGAATTTCGTAACTTTCCATGAACTGAACTTAGGAACCATTTATGTTTCTAATGTGTACACTAGTTTGTTGTGATACTTAGAATACATTTGTATCAAATACTCATACTTTTTGTTAACATCAATTGAAGAATCCATTTTTCATAATATGATACAGTTTTGTATGTTGAATGAATGAATGACATAGTTTGTATATCTGTGGAAATGATGAATATGGGGAACTGTGTAACTGCAGGGGGGGAAATTGATTTTGACCAGGTCAATGAAGATTTGACCTTTCTTTTTATGTTGCAAAATATTAGCAACTTCTTTGATTAGTTGCTAAATTAGAACCAGAACCAGTAAATTAGAACCAGAACCAATAACATTTTAGTTCCGGGTAGGGGTATTCCTGTAATTAGAAATAGTTTAGCAACGACAGACCTTGGTTGCGAATAAACAAAGTCGCAACGGCACGGAACGTTGTGAATCCCCGTTGCTGACCAAGAGTCTCAACGGAGCTTATGCCGTTGCGAAAAAATGCAACACCGTGTTTTGCAACAGGGATCTGCCGTTGCGACCCCAGTCAGCAACGACCAGGCACTGTTGCTAATCCCTTAAAATGGTGTAGTGATCTGCTGGACTATTTGAACCTAGATCTAAGACATCCCAAATAAAATGGTAAAGAATATCTATGTGTTAAATGTACGCACTTTGACTGGTGATATACATAACATTATCACGTTGTTCCTTTCCTAACTTAGCTAATAAACTTTGTAACCATGCCATTTCCTTACTCGCTTTTGTCACAGTTACATACTCGCTTTTGTAACCATGCCATTTCCTTAGCTAATAAACTTTTGTAGGAACTACGTTCCCAACTTCTGTAACCGTGAGTTCCAACCCAGTGCAGCTGACCTCATAGTATAAACATAACCGTTCGTACTTTATTTTTTTTCTATATCACATGCGAAGTCTACATCCACATAAACCCTCAAGATAGACCCACCTCTTTCATAAAGCAATGATATGTTTGTGTTACCTCTCAAATACTTGAATATCCACTGCATTGCTTCCTAACGTTTATTACCTGGGTTGCTTGCATATCTACTCACTACTCCCCATAGCATGTGAAAGATTCAGTCTCGTTCATACCATATCATACATTAAACTCCCAATAGATGAAAAATTTGGTATATTATCCATCTACTCCTTTTCTTTATCTGTATGCAAACTTGAAAGACGAATCTGACTTCTAAAAGGAGAATTGACTTACTTAGTGTTGGTGGGGTAATTTGATACTAGGCTTACACATCCAAGTCACAACAATGATTACACCTTTTCCTAGAACAGTATGTGAGATAGGTTCCTTTCCATTGTACTACCTTCTTACTTTTATGGTCTTTCCTAATTTTTTTCCATTTATATGACATCATATCGCATGTCCTTGGAGCTCACTTATTTACCCTCATTCCCTCTAAAATAGCCTTCAACTTCCTTTTAATTTCTTCTTTATCCCCCATATTCATGGACATATCCATGGGAATTTGGGCTTTAGTCCCCAAATCCCCATTTTACCCCATGGGCTTGGCCTCTTCTTAGGAATTACCTTGTACGATTAATGGTAGTTATTTTTCATGTATCAACACTTAAAATGCTCCATACTGAACCTATTCAACACTCATTCAATATACCCAGCTTAAATAAGCATAACAGTACCTTTACCTTTGTCCCTTGTAATTCTCATACCAAGAATTATGTGCGTCACCGGGATTTTTCATAGCAAACTTACCTACTAAGTATTTATTCAAGTTCTCAATTTCCTGTTAAGATTTTTCGGCTACCAACATAACATCTACTACAATAACAATATGATGCAGACAAAACCATACATAATAAGTTTTATGATCCTTAATTAGCTTCATTTTCGTTGTGTATCTCTAATAACTATAAAAAAACCATGGACTAGTCATATTTTAGTTCCAAAAATCGAAGTTGCTTGACTTGATTGTTAGAGTCAACTTCATTAGGTGAGACTAGGAACATAGAAATATCGAGATTCATTCTTGTTACTTACGAATAACCTGAAGACATATCGGCATCGACGAACATATCATTCATCAGTTCGAGGTTAGTAACACAAACTTGACTTGTTCCATATTCATCATACTTCTTTTTTATTGATCGGTAAATAAATTGGTGCTGACGATATTCGAACTCCAGGTCACTGGTATCATCACTCAATAAATTTACTATTGTACCACAATGACATCGGCTTCTATCATAGTTCTTTCAAGTTAGTATGTATTTAAAACATAACATACAAAGTATAGTTTGTTTGCTTGTCTCTAGTATCGGTAACTTGGTCATTATACTATGATCAAAGTATCAAGGAAATATATACTAGTTCTTTCATACTGTTAGAGTACTTATCGGTCGAACTCGTAAGCGTTGCTATCTCAAGCTTGTTTGTCAAGTTTAGTTGTCAAAACTATAAGTCTTGATTTCTAGTCTACTTATAGCTATGTCTCGGATTAGGATAAAATGTGTACTTGAGCTTTAGATTTCACTGCGTTCATGGATTGAAGACGAATAACTACTAAGGGGAGCTTGTGGAACTTCATCAACAAAAGGTATGTGGAGACTTGAACTCATCTATCACTTAGAAATCTATTTTATTTTATCTTTTATTGAGACAAAATTCGTATAGCTATATAGACTTTCCACTATACACATTTGAAATTTCGAGCTGAGTTTAACTCGCTTATATCTTTCTCGAATTATATGTTAGAAAGATTTTTGCTTTAACAACGTTCATCATTATTCTTGACGAAAGTCAAAAGATGATCATGTGAAAATCACCTGGTAACATCTTACATAATTTGTGTGAGACAGTCATTTGATGTAGAATCAGAATATTTCGTGTTGATCATTCGATCACTTGAAAATTGCTTATAAGCTAATAGTTCGTGTGAGGCAATTATTGCCGTCTTCTAAGAATGTTTCAATGATTGAAGTGGGAGTTAAAATCTAAAACCCATGTCTAGATGCATTACGGTTTGTGTAATTATTGTGTGAACTGTTTTGTCGGAATTCAAGACCGGAAGTTTGCATACCCATTCGCAAACTTATTCAACTGTTAATTCCGGGTACTTAAGTTTGCATATCCGTTCGCAAATGGTTTCAACTGAGTTCGGTCCTGAGCTAAAGTTTGCGTACCCGCTTGCAAACTGTCGGATTGTGACCAATGTCCAGAACTTAAGCTCGCGTACCCATTTGCAAACTTAAGTGGTTCAAGTTCTTAAATCTGTTAAGTGTGATTTCATACTCATGAACAAATACATTTATATAATAAGGAATGCAATCTTTGCAAACCGTGCCTAAAATGTTCATGAACTGATTCTTTTGAATCAACACGATTTTGCTTCAATTGTGTCTTGTATACTTCTATGAGAATATAAACAATCGAAAAACTCTATTAGTAACACAATTAGATTCATTCGGTTATCAATTGATGTAGAAGTGTTAAGATGAACATGGTTAATACAAAAGTATCCATATGGATAACTTCAGTTAATTGTTATTGAGTGAACTCAATATACACGTTTAGGTACGGTTACCCATATCTAAATGAAAGTATATTTCATTTGTGTGTAACAAGCTAAGACCATCTAACGGTGGAAAGATATTAGATTGAATCTTAAATCTTGTTTCATCTAACGATGAATATTGATTGCTTTGGTCCAAAGTTATCAAACCCTGATTTGAAGACTATATAAGGTAGAACTCTAGAAACTGGGAAACCTAATCCCCACACCTCCTGTGTGATACTAGTTACGACTAGATTCGATTCTCATTTAACCTAGGTTTTTTTTCTTCTAAAACCATTATAGGTTAACGACTTAACTTCATTGGGATTCTGAAGTCAGACCCAACTATTTTCTCTGTAGTTGCGTGTTCTGATCTTACTTTGTTTTATTGTATTGACTACTATCTTCTCTAAGATTTGCTTAAGATTTATCTCCGATAGGTAAGATATGAAAAGTAATCACAAAGCACTTCATCTCATTCTTTTTGATTTCGCAATAACTTGTTATACTACCATATAGTTGAGTTATTGTGAGGTGATTAATATTTCTAGGCTGTTCTTCGGAAATATAAGACCATATTATCAATTGGTTCCTGTTCACCTTGATTTATCAAAAGACGGAACAAAAACTTCGTAGGTATTTCTGTGGGAGACAGATTTATCTATTTTAATAGACTTTTCTGTGGGAGACTAATTTGTTTATCAAGTCTTCGACTTTGGGTCGTAGCAACTCTTAGTTGTGGCTGAGATCAGCTAAGGGAACCAAGTGCGTAGATTCCTGCTGGGATTCATAAAAGTAAGGAACGCGAATGTACCTTAATCAGTGTGAGATTGGTTAGGGCTCAATTACATTCCAGCCCGAAGTTAACTTGTAGTAGGCTAGATTCTGTAGCGGCTTAATACAATATGTTGTTCAAATCTGGACTAGGTCCTGGGGTTTTTCTGCATTTGCGGTTTCCTTGTTAACAAAACTTCTGGTGTCTGTGTTATTTTTTCTGCATTATATTTTCTATATAATTGAAATATCACAGGTTGTGTGTGGTTCAATCAATTGGTAAATCCAACCTTTGGTTGTTGATTGAAATTGATTGACACTTGAACATTGGTCTTTGGTACCGTTCAAGTTGTTTCTCATAATAATCAAGCTCGCGGATTCCTATCTGTTATATAACAGAGATATAACTCTTGGATATATTTTCCTTGATTGAGTTTGACTGTCTAGTTGATTTTCTTGGAATTATATTGGAGTTAGTCCATACAAATTGCCTAAACGAAATATTGGATGTGGTTGTTAGAACCTCGCTTTTTTATTTGGTATCAGAGCAGGCAAACACGTGTAAAATCTCATAAGTCTGTGTTTGTAGCAATCTGACTCTATGGACAGAAACGTTATCTCTATAAACGTATCACCAGTCTTCGATGGCTCAAATTAATTATGGTGGAAAATTGTTATGAGTGCCTTTCTTCAAGCACATGATTTTCAATCATGGGTTCGTGTAGTTAATGGCTATGATCCTCCAGTTGTTACAGAAGGCGATGTAACTGTTCCAAAGGATATTGGTGCATATGATCCTGTCGAGATTCTCGCTGCAAAACAAAATTTTGGAGGATTAAATGCTATCATTCATGCCATTACCCCAGACCTTCAGCACCATGCGACTACGTGCACCAAGTCTAAAGATGGTTGGGATATCTTAGAAACTGTATTCGAAGGAAATTCCTCTGAGAAAGAAGCTAGGCGTCAAAACCTAAATTTTGATTGGGAAAACCTTCGTATGGCTGATGAAGTTTCATTTGATGAGTTTAATCACAAAGTGTCTGAAATTGTTAATGCATCTCTTGCATTGGGTAAGACTATTCCTGAAAAGGATATTGTGATGAAAATTCTCAGATCGTTGCCAGCTAAATACGATTCTAAGAAACATGCCATTGTTGAAGGAAATAACCTTGATACTCTTTCCAGAAAAACTCTTGTTGGGAAGTTAAAGATCTTTGATCATGAGCATACATCCAAATATGGAAAGGATATTGCTTTCAAAGCACAAAAAACACTAAATTACTTGACAAAAGTAAAAGTGTTGGCACCTCTGTTGTTGATCCTATTGAGACTGATTCATCAGATGAAGATCTTGACAACTCAGTTTCACTGATCACAAGACAATTTAGAGATCTTCTTTTGAAGAGAAGTGAAAGGTTCATCAGAGATAAACCTAGGTCATCAGTCAAACCTCATGATCGTGCTCCTCTTAAAAACAAGGACACCGTTGATACGATGATGAGGATATGCCACAGCGCTTTAAGTGTAAAGGTTTTGGTCATTTTGATAATGAGTGCCGAATCGTAGAAAATACACTGGAAACAAAGGTCTTGCTGCAACTCTTGATGAAATGTCCGATCACTATGATTCAAATGAAGATGAGAAATCAAGTGTTGAGCTCCACTTCTCTTCAACCAAATGACTTACGATCGTCTGTTGTCGAACCCCTGTTGTTCCTTTGTTCCCACGAATCACCGGTCAACATGTGTTTGGTATTTTAACAACTAGAAAATAGATTTTGCTTGACTAATTTAAATAATTTTTCATAGAGAGTTTTTTGTTTTAAATTATTTCCTATTATTGCAGGAAAAGCTTCATAATCAATTAAGAACCAAGGATCATCTCGGACTGTAGAGAATAACGTGGTGCACTCTTTAGCTTATTATAAGTAATGAAAGTTGAAACAAAAAATGTTGAATATTGTGAGCAACCGGATCAGTAAAGTTAACTACAATTAATTGTTTATAACAATCAATCCCAAATAAATTTGACGATTCACAGATTGGTCTGACTCGTAATTCACTTCTGACTCTGTGTTCGATAGCCTGACCGTCTTAATGTTAATTGTGGTTACATTCATAAGTAGCTTTGTCCATATTTATTCCATTTCATAAATGTCCGAGGATCTGCATAGCCATCGATTGATGTGTTATTTATCCATTCCTATTTTTTTATGCAATGTTGGTGACTAGAGATAAAGCCTATCTAATTTCCCTTTAGATCGTTCAGATCAAAGCTTGGAAATGTGTTCGCCATAGACAAAGCTTGCAATCACGAATCCAGAACACATATACTCAGTTAGTTAAGAATCCTGGATTACTAATCACATCTCAAGTACAATCTTAACCGATCAACAAAGAAGAGTTTTAGATATCCATATTGAGGAACCAGAACGTCTGAGACGAAAATAAATTTATGATTTTTATCTATCTCGTACTTGATTATAGATTGACAAAAACCTCCAAAATCAATAAGAACAAGATCAGGATACACAAACTATCAAGCTAAAGATAGTTGGACCTAGCTTCGTGAATCCCTAAGTGAAGTCGTTAAGTCTTAAACCTAATTATGTTTCTCAGATGAAACCTAGGTCAATATAGGACGAATCTAGCATACAACTAGGACATTGAAGTGTCATGGATTGAAAAATTCCCAGTTGTTTGATTCTTTCTATTTATAAAATTTTAAGACTATAGGTAACTTTGAATTCAAGCTAAGATAACTTGAGATTCAAGAAAAAACTTTCTCGGTTTAGATGAAACTCTTGTAAGGAGTTCATGTAAGCATGTGAGAAGTTTTTATTGAAATTACATAGAAGAATATACACTATGGTCAAGGGTATTGGAACCATGTACAATGGTAGTTCATGGCAAGTATGCCATATGAACGTATATGCATAATCGTGTTCATTTATCACCTAAGACTTAAATCGTGATTCACAAACACAGAGTGATTTAGTGATCAAAGATTTCTTAGAAGATTTTATGAGAATTGTAGCAATTCCAAACATATTTGCGAAAATAGTCGGTGAGCATCTGCATAATTTGTACTCGATAGGTATGTATAAGGGTACAAGTAATATAGACCAGTTCGTGAATTCAAGGTGCTAGGATACACGTAATAGTTATGCGTACCCTTTGCAGTTCACGAATTCAAGTCCTCGGTGTACGCATACTGGGCATGCGTACCTCCCCCCTTTACAAATATTCAGAACCTTAGGGCACGTACTAAGTATGCATACACCTACATCCCGGAACTCGTATGTCTAGGGTATGCGTACCCACCCTGTGTCCATATTTCAGTTGTTTTGAAAAACTCTCTTTCATGTTTTGAACCATTCCCCATCGCCATATATATGAAATATCATTGCTTGGGCAATTTCCAAATGATCAACTTGAAACAAAAATATCTCTTAAACAATAAATATGTTCTTAACTAAGATTGCTAAGAATCTATGAACATCCATTGCTTGAACCAAATTCGGAGATATTCAAGAAGACAAGCTTGACTGGAAACTTCTTCTTTGCAATATGAAATCTACTAAAATCATGCGACATAGTCTCGTAAAGTTAGAATGGTAACGCCCTGAGTAAATAAGAGTGTTCAGTTTTCACATACCTCTTTGTCGATGAAGTTCTCCAAATGTCTTTGTTTGATCTTCAGTTTTCGATCTCCGAGGGTTATTCAATGATTTCTGATACTCAACTACTATACTCTAATCCTAGTCCGAGACTTGACTTTAGTAGACTAGTAATCAAGATATAGTTTTGTACATCTAACATTGACAACAAGCTTGAGATAGCAAAACTTGCAAGTTCTACCGTGTAATGCTCTAATTATATTGGTAATGTAAAAACCACATCTCACATTGGAAAAAATTATCTTATAGTGAAGATTTGTGGTGCGTAAAAGTGATAAGTGCATATTTCACGTATATTTGGTGTCAATTCCATGCTAGTATTTGTTGGTTTTCCTGCAAATTATTGTTTATTACGCTTGTTTTCTCTGATTTGTGTTTTTTAGGTAAATCATCCAAAAGAAGTGAATTTTCACTTAATTGTGCAAGGAAAGAAGCTAGCTACAAGTGGAGAATGGCCAAAGACCAATTGGAACTCGTCTAAGGACAGGATTTCTAGAGGACGAGAAGACGAAGGCAATGGCGAAAGAACGGAGTCATTCTGAGTTCATATGAAGAAGTTATGAACAAAACAAGAACTTGGAAGACTAAAGGGGCAAAATGGCCATTTTAAAGGGAAAATGCTAATGGAATCCCACTGTACGCTAAGGGGTAGTCAATCTGATAAGGGATGGTCTGTTTCGAAGGAACTACAAAAGCCAGTCGATTCATTTACTAGGGGGAAGCCAGAATTAAGTAGTGCTAAAGGCACTCGATTGTTAACTAAGGGCACCCCGTCCTCTTCTTTACACGAACTGAAAGTTTTAGTTCTTGTTGCAGTAGGTGTTCTTGATGCTGATGATCATGATTGATCATGTTGGTTGTTGATTAAAATGAAACTCGAATTCAAATACACCATTGGGTCATTGAAGGTGATAGGAAACTTGGGTACTAGCTTGATTTCGATATTATCAGCTATACTCGAGTTGGTATTGAACACGAGCTTGGAAAGATGGTGTTGAGTGCTACTCGAACTCAAGCATGAACAGAGAAGAATGTTGCTGCCATTGATGACTGTTATGGAGCTCGACAGGGAAGAACAAATAGATTTTGTTGTGATCGAGATTGGATGATGAAGCTGCTAGTAGAGACGAGATGAAGTTGGATGTGATTGTTTGATTGAACGTGCTTGAGTTTGTGGAGTTATATGAGCAATGGTTGCTCGCTGGAACAACACGGAGAAGGTGGAGCTCGAGAATGGTTGCTTTTACTGATTGAACGAAGAAGAGAAGAAGTCAGGGAAGAGTTGTAGATGACATCACCATGGGACCCACTTCTGTTGTGATAGGAGTCGTACAAATTAGAAGGAGGGATAAGGCGAACACGTGGTTGCAGTACTTCTGTGGACAGTGAAGATTTGGTACAATACGGTGCATCGAGGAAGGATAGATCGACGGTGCAGATTAAGATACAGAGGGTTCCTCAGAGGATCAAACGGATCAGAAGCTATACGCACGCTACTAAAATACACCGCGCTGCACCCAATTATCAGCACATATATTGAGATAAACTTCACCGACTTTTGTTGTCTATCTTGTACGGGTATTGTGGATTGACTCGGGTTATTTGAAGGCTATAAATAGCTACCTAAACCCAAAACAAATGGGGGATTTTGTGTTTCCCCCTCAAAATAAATATCTATTTTGCATTACCCCCTTTATAAATCAATAATAGGTGAAACCCCCTCTCTGTTATAACTGCCGTTATCTCCCAACGAACTTTGCGCGTGCTGTGCACATGTGTGTCATTAAAAATGTTAAATATTTACAACCCGAAAATACTCTCAAATCCGACACTCCCAATTTGAAAAATCTGAGTTATAGAAAGCGGTTGAAATCTCCGCCTATACACCTGACAATCACGGAAGACAAATCCCATCTCTTCTTCTTCCAAACCAAAATAATTTTGTTTCTCTCATTCCCCCATTTTTCTCTACCTCTGAAACTCAATCTTACCCTGAAAGATGATTGTATTCAGTATGTCTCTTCTTAATATTTTTAATAAATGTTGCATTCGAATTCAATTGCGTTCTCCATAACGCACCTCTTCGAGAAACCGGTTATGGGGAAACAAGGAAAAATGAAATTTTGTTGCTATTGAAATAAGATAATTAATGGAGGATATTAATGATAATTAGATATCTTGAATGATTGGAAAAGTTGGGGTTTGATTCACTAGTGGAAAATACAAAAAAAAAAGTCTGCCAGAAAGACACTTAAAATCGCAAAAAAGGACTGCTTTTGGGAGCCCTAACATTGTAGTCTTATTTCCCAAAAGGACTGTGCCTGGGAGCCCTATAATTTCTAAAATTACGTCTTCCTTCACCAGTTTAAACATTAGTACTTATAGACACAGTCCTTTTGCTGGATCATATTTTATAAAAAAAATGAAATTGATTCAGCTGAATACTAAATTGACTCAAATGAATCCAGAACTTAATAAAATAAAATAGCAACGAACAAGAAACTAAAATTCAATTTACATTCAAATACAACCTGAATTCTTCAGTTGAAAACATTCCCCATTCAATTAATTTCAGAATTCATTATACTACAACAAACTGATCATAACTGATTTCAATTGACACTTGGATTCGAATCACAAAAAATTTAAACAAAACTTCGAACTAGGACCAATACAAGTTTTCTTAGAGATAAGCGCAAACTAACAAAATGATGAACTATACGGTGACGAACTAACTGTCTAATGAAGAACTGAGACGCACAACTTAGAATCGCATACCTGCTGCAAAAATAATCTTGGGCATTAGTTTACAAACTACGAGTAATTTAAACATGACAAGAGTTAACTATTCAAAGATGATATAGAAGACAATGTGCAATTCATTCGCCATACATATCTTGACCGAAAGAAGTGTGGTATACAAAAGAATACCTGCTTATGTTGTTATTCGATATGCGAGTGAACAGATCTGGTGTAACAGTTTGTCTAAGAATCCCACAAGAACATGCAACGACAACATCATCTTGAACCTGCATCAATATATTTGAGCACTTATTAGTAATCATCCCAAATGGAAGTACTCACTGCTTACAAACTCTCAAGACTAATATATGGATTGTGTATAAGACTAATCGAAGATATGCTAGGTTATGTTAACAAGGTATTAGTCTTTAAGTATTTAAAAATAGAATTTTTGAGAAACTTGACCTAACGTAACCTCCAACAAGCTCATAAAGACTACTAGATGTCAAGAAATCTTTCTCAACAGGAAGCATTTCCTGAAAATAGTACAAGCAAACAGCCTACTGACTACACTTTGACCAAAAGATGCAGTTAATGTATACAAACTACACATTACTTCCAAATTAACTACTTGGCGTCATGCAAGCCACAAAGAGAAAGAAAAACAAGAACAATTCATTAAGGAAAGTGTACGATAAACAACGATCAATATTAATGGACCTTTGCTACGTACAAACAGAACAAGCATGCAACAAACTATATATATCGGTGTAACCTTATCCTCCAATACAGAGAACAAGATTCTGCAAAATGCAAGTTAATAAATAATCACCGCCCACTCACAAATACCATAACCAGAAAACAATAAATGATAAAGAACCTAAGGTTTGAGGAATTACAATGATTTATTGATTGCCGCCTGCTGCTGTAACTTGAAGGTCCCTTCACCTCAGGTCTCAACAAACTTCTATCAACCACCTAAAATTTGGATAATTTAACAATGTAATGCTGATGAACATAAACAACAAAAATAATTTAACTAATCAGTTAAGTGCCTGAACATGGGCCTTCCATTAGGCATAGTTCATTCATTGTCCTCTCCTCTATCTATCTGCAAATAAAGCAAAGAATTCAGTGAACGATAAACAGACTGTTAATAGCATAGTTTCAACTTCTCACAATACATTTGCAATACGTGAAAAAATATACTTTGTAAATTCAAATCTCAACACAAAGTAGATTTTGTTTTAAAGCTATTAGATAAGTGATATAACCAACCTTAGGAGAACCCACTCAACAAATATCCTATCAAGTAATCAAGAAAGCACATGAAAATATTCTCAATAGACAAGCTTCATATGGTATAAATCTAAGGTCAAACTGGGTAGCTAACAGAGGCAAATCGCGACATAATAAAATCAGAATCTTAAGATGGTATGGTAAAGCTATCGATATTCAAGTAATCAAGCAAGCAATCCATTAATTAAAATCTAAACACATGAAAATATTCTCAATAGACAAGCTTCGCAGGATATATATCTAAGGTCAAACTGGGTAGCTAACAGAGGCAACTCACAACATAATGAATTAAATCAGATTCTTAAGATGATAACAGAGGCAACTCACAACATAATGAATTAAATCAGAATCTTAAGATGATATGGTAAAGCTATCGATATTCTGGATGTCCTATGGCTCCCAATCGCCTCAATTTCCAAATATGAACTCCTACAACAGACAATAAACAAAAATAAGTAGTTTACCTCACTTTAAAGAGTATGAAATGTTTATTATTTCATTAAGATACTAATTTCACTTACCATCCTCTTCTTGTTCATCAATTTCATCTTGACATATCCAAATTTAGCATCACATATATATGTAAAGAGAGATAACTATTCATAAGAGAAAAACATAACAAAGGTAAAGGAGACTCATCTTCAATGTTCTTTTGAGGTTCAAAACTTTTTAAAGTACCTTCCATATGAATTCAACTACAGAACAAAAACCAAGACAAGTTAAAAATAAAACTATAGAGACAATAACCAAGTTCTAAGGTAAGTAAACACAATAAGAAATAAGACTCTGAAAGTTGCTCATAATCTCAATATAAACTAAAACTACAACTACCTTTAGATGTAGGAGCTGGAGCCATTTTTAGCTACTAGATCTTCTTGCAAACTGAAATTAAAACAATAACAACAAAAACAACAACAGCAAAAATGATCAGACATCTTAATATAAATGAGCAAAAGAAGTAAGATTTTGATTCTTTGAATCCCTAGTTTTAGAATTTCAAATCCTAAGGAATAAAAATGTCTGCATACCTTATAAGGGATATAAACAACATTCAAAATCTAATTGAGCAGCTTTAATTGCTGCAGCATCACCACCTTAACAACTCCAACATTTGGAATTTTATTAACTTCAAAAGAGCCAAGCGAATAACAACTTCTAGCATCACCAATGAAAATCAAGCATAATCAGGCCAAATTCAAATACACATTGATGAAGTTGGGAAAAAAAACTTCCATGAAGTCACTATGAGCATAAATCACACAAATAGAA
Organism: Papaver armeniacum; assembly: GCA_023531295.1. NCBI lineage: Eukaryota > Viridiplantae > Streptophyta > Magnoliopsida > Ranunculales > Papaveraceae > Papaver > Papaver armeniacum. The sequence continues at coordinate 157,846 of JAJJWW010010970.1, read as the reverse complement.
ATATTAACACACATTATAGGCTTCATTGCTATTGAAAAATAGAGAGAAATTGAAACAACACGGATAAAGTTTCAAAAAAAAAAAAAAAAAAATCTTGGTCAGATAAATCAACCCTTCAATGATCATTAGAGTTGACATCTCGATTAACAATTAGAGATTTAACGAAACCCCAATCGAGTAAATGAAAAACCCCAAAATTCCATTCAACGATAAGAAATTTTAAATCCTAAATAACCCCTAGAGCTAAAATCAGTTAGATCTGCACTTTATTAATGTAACCCCTAACCGAGAAATGAAAATAAAATAAAATTAGTTGAATGTTCATTAGAGATGAAAAAATCTCAGAAATCTGTAAGGGGTTTCTTCAATTCGATTAAGGGTTTTTACTGGTATTTGTTCAAATCGAAAAAGGATAAGAAAAAGTTATGGTATTGATCAAAGATTGAACTAGAAAATAGACCTAGGGTTTGGTAAATGATAATAAGAGATTGCATAAAACCGTAAAGGTGAAAGCGTGCTAGTGAGTAATTTAGAGAAGGAAACATGAGAATGAATAGTGGTGATTATTGTTAACTAGTATTGGAAGGATAGAGTGAAAAGCAGACGAAAGTGGAAGATCAATTTTTTTTTTTTTTTGCAGAGTTATTTCTCTGTAAGAGAAAAAGGAAAAGGGAGACGAAGGGATAAGGTCGATAGAAACGAGAGAAAGAGAGAGAAACCCACATAAACTAGCCCTCCACGCAGTCTTAATCGTACTTCTTCTAGAAGCTTTTTTATTTACAAAACTACCCTTAATATATTAAGTCTTCCACGGTAGCTCGATTCAGTTTTCCGTACTTTTTTCAATAAAAACGTCTACTCCAGAAAGATTATCTGATTAAGAACACCCTTGGTAGTCGTTTTTATAAATCCTAATCAGACTTAAAAAACCCATTTTCCACTAGTGATTCCAACTTAAAAAAAAACAGAGAATTAAGTTAAATAAGATGATCAAGCAAGGAAGAAATCGGTCAAGGAATTGTGATGTTGAGCAGAGAGTGTTGTAAATGTTTTGAGGATTGTTGGGTTATTTGAGGATTCAAAATTCCAGGGAAGGAGCTATAAAGAACAAACACAACAACTTCAAAATCTTTGTACGCCTACCACAAGCCTTCCTGCACAACACCTGTTTGTAGAAAATACCAGGATAAACAAAAGGTAATTTGATTAGTTTTTGCACAACACTTGCTGATATCTCATGTCAAGAATTTATAATCTTGTTCCTTAATCAAGCGCTTCCTGAAATTAAGGTATTTTGAGTCCACTAATGAGTAATATCCTATCGAGATAACATTCTTCTTGATAAAATGATATCAGAATGATTTTCTCTATAAAAAAATGATAACTCATCAGCGGAAATGATGGAAATGATTTTCCTCTTGAGAACATATGTTGTTTTTGTTTGATCGACATAGAAGAAAACCAAGTTGAATGTTTCTCAAAGGAGTCGGAGAAGACGACGAACAATCGGAGATGAAGAAGAAGACAGAGATTCGTATCTCTCGCTCTATAATCTGACACGTTTCTATTTTTTCTTTCATGCTGAAGGGTATTTCTGGTTTTACAAATTTATTATTTTTCAGTGGAGCACACGTGCACTGCACACGCACAATTAATTGGCTGGTAACGGCAGTTATGACCGAGAGGGGGTTTCACCTATTATTGATTTATAAAGGGGGTAATGCAAAATAGGTATTTATTTTGAGGGGGAAACGCAAAATCCCCCAAAAGAAAATCACTTCTTATTCTTTTATTATTCCTTTTGTAGCTAGAGGCAAAAACAGAGAGAGAAATAAAATTTTGCTCCCTGGCTTTTCTTGTGAGCTTTTATATTTAGTTTCATTTATTTATTTCTTATTTATTTAATTATTATTACTGTTTAGCTATGAGTAGCTAAACTTCTATTTGATTAGGGATGATTTCAAAGTCCTGAACAATGAAGCTTTAATTTCTTAAACCAAGTTTATTTCAAGTTTTATTTTATTGTTGATTATCTTTATTATTTTTAATGTTTAAGAATATTGAGGGGTTATTTAAAGTGATCAATTAAATTAACCAATCGATATTTCTTCTACTAGTTTAGGGTTGTGTGATACGTGTAATTGTCACATCATCTCTTTACACAAGTAGTAAATCGCAAGAGCTGACTGAGGGATTCTGTTAAGCAATTGTGTATAAAGATAACACTAGTAAGCGGGCCGAGCCTATGCGTCTGATGCTAGGATCAACCTGATTCACAGAGTGTAAAGCATTCGGTTAATATACACCTTGAGATCTTATTCTTGGTGGGTTAGTTGGATAGAAACTGGTAGTCGAGCGCTTCCGTATCCAGTGACAACAGGAATCCGGGGGATATCAGAGCTTATTGCTATTCTACGGTTGGTAACAATATAAATTCGACAATAGATAAACTTGTATTCAATTAAGTTTCAGGTCAGTGACGGCGAAGGATTCCATGGTCATCTTTCTTCTCATTATTTCAAATCAATTCTTTTTACGTTCTTTTATTATTTACTTTGTTCAAAATCTAAAACCCCCCCTTTCCGGTTACTTTATAACAACTAAAAACTCCCTGCTCTTCGTGGGAACGAACTCCTTGCCATAATATATTACCAGTTAATTGTGTGGAAAGAAGTGAATTAATTTGTTGTGTAAACGACGCACATCAAAAAGCCTTAAAAATTGAATGCAATGTACCATTTTTCAATCAATAAGATGTACTTGGATTGCAATTTCCGCCATTTGTAGAAAACAAATGTATAAAAATGGAAGGTATTAAAAAATTTGTGTAGGATTTTGTGCAAAATTTAGGTGTAACAATGAAGTTTGAAATTAACATATTTATAGACGATAGAAAAAGAGTCGCTCGTGATAGAGTTTCCACAAGCGATGGACACTCTACCACCAATGACGTAGATTTTATCGCTGAAGATAGAGTCTCTATCACTCGATAAAGATTTTGTCACTCAATTCATTTCCCAAAGTGACTCGGCGAGCTTGCCATGCCACCTAACATGCCTAATATGAAAATAAAGCTACATAAGAACCGTCCTTATGAAGCAAAAAAAGACTATTATCTCCATCTCAAATCACAAAATAAAAACCGTCCTTAGGGGTTTCATTATTTTCATTTTTGAGAGAAGGCGATCACCAAGTCTGATGGTTTTCATTTGATCAAACCTATTCTTCTTGATTCCTTCTCTTTGTGTTCGGCTCCTTATCTATTTTCCCTTATGCACAGCTATATCATGATAGTTTTATCGACTCCAACAACATCATATACCTTCACCTTTTCCTAGGGTTTCTTTTTAGGGTTTTTTCTGATGCTTGGTTTTGATTCATGTACAGTTTCTACTAATTCCATTCCTAATGCTTTGTCTGCTACCCCCTCTGTTAGCCTTGGAAACCCGTTGTCTGAAGGTTGTGATATTTTCTTCCAATGCCCATATCAGGGTTATGATGAGTGCAGGAATGGTGTTGGAGGTAGGGGATTACTGAAGGCTTATTTGTTTATTCATCTTAAGAACCAACATTATAAGGGGGTGAATGGTAAGTACAAGTGCCGGGAGAGAACCAACAATAGTGAAGATGTTTATAAAGCTTGGGCATCTATCCTGGTACAATTGAAGAGTTGGCTTTGCTCTCAGTATATGCATGTGAATGCTTGGGAGAAGAAATATAAGCTGCATCAAGGAGAAGTTGTGTCCGCCCCAGTTATTTTAATTGGCTTAGATGCTCCTAGCAGCTCTATTGTCTCTACTACTGTCGTGTCTGACCAAACTGGAGATTCTGCGCTACCCGCTGTTAGTTTGGAACTTTTGAATATTGTTTTTCAAGCTAACATTCCTACAGTCTCCAATATACCTCCCAAGTGTAGATTACACTTCGCCTGCGCCTTCAAACCAATGCTTCAGAAAGTGATTGTTTTTCCAAATGATATGACTTCATGGATTCATCTACTGTTATTCCCAGTATGCACTCTCCATACTTATACTCCACAGAGCAGTCACGAAGAGAAAGTCGTTAATAAGAGGAAGCTGTGATTTAAGTCCATTAACCTGGCATTGATCCAATGGGACGAAACTAATGGTTGTCTGGGCTTGGTTGGAAAGGTGTTGGAGGAACACAGATTGCGATGAAATATTTTCTACAAGAGAAACAAATCTCAGCCGGAGAGCCAGGAAACAACCAACTTACGGCTGTGTAGAAGAAAGATGAGGCACAGTCTTTATGCAAATGCAATTCGCACTCGTACGTCTAGCGGAGTTGAACCTGACAATGAGGGTACCCTGAATGAGTTACGAAGCAAGAATCCTACGGAAGTTCCACCCCAGATTCTGTCTACCCCAGTTGCACATGAAGCTATGAAGGCTTCAATTGACCTTGTCCTGGGTAGATTTAGAAGTTTTACTAAGGGGAATTCTTGTGGGAGAGACAGGTCCAGGGCACAACACTTTTTAGATGCCCTTAGTGGCTCTGCAACTGCTATTTCGGAGGAACTAATCGCTTCTTTCACAGACGTGGTTAACCTGTGGCTATCGGGTTCATGTCCTCGTTCTTTAGGTGAATTTGTGGAAAGTGCTCCCCTCACTCCTTTGGTTAAAATGGGTGGTGGTTTACGGCCCATTACGGTAGGCACAATATGGAGAAGGCTTGTCTCCAAATGCGCTGCAACTCACATCGACAAAGAAATAATTGCATATTTAAGTTGATTACCAATTTGGGGTTGGAGCTAAATGTGTGTGTGTGTGGGGGTGGGGGGGGATTCTACATGCTTTTGATCGTATGCTAGAGTAGAAAGGTGGATCGGATAATCTTTCAAGGCTGCTAGTAGATTTCTCCAATGCGTTTAACCTCATTGACCACACAAATATGCTCTCTGAGGTACATAAATTATGCCCTCCGATCTCTCGCTGGGTTGAATTTTGCTATGCTTCACCTGCTCATTTATATTATTTGGATCATATACTCTCCTCTTCCCAAGGAGTACAACAAGGTGATCCCTTAGGGCTACTGTTGTTTGCTCTTACTCTTCATCCCTTGGTTAAAAAGATTGCCCTGCAATGTGAGCTCCAATTGCAAGCTTGGTACCTTGATATGTGATACTCTAATGGTTTTCAAGGCTTTGAAGATTATCCAAGATGATGGGGTTGGAAGGGGGTTGTATTTGAACATCTCTAAAACGGAGTTGTTCTAGCCCACCCCGGATCCGAGAGCTTTGGGTGCAGGTGTTTTCCCTCCTAATATTAATAGGCCGTCTAAGGGAGTGAAATTTTTAGGTGGCCCAGTCAGTCTTGATGCTCAATTCAATAAAGACTTGGTTGTTGGTAGAGTGCGCATGACTATTGCTCTTATTGATGTTGTGGAGAAGCTAAAAGACCCTCAATGTGAACTGCTCTTGTTCATAAATTGTATGGGTGTGTCGCGGCTTTACTTCGCACTGAGAACCACTAGGCCTGAATTCTCATTAGAAGCTCAAGGTTTATTTGATACCCGACTGTTTCAGTTCCTTAAGCATATTATTACTCGTGATGGGTCTGGTTATGGACTTCTTCAGCAGAGACTTTCTACCTTTCCATTCAAATACGGAGGCATGGGTGTGTATACTATGCTAGACACTAAGCATTATTGTTACCTTGCTTCTTGTTTACAGACCCTAGATTTGTAGTCCACTATTCTCAGACTCACTGGTATCGAGGGTAATAGCCTTTCTCTCCAGCAAGCTTTGGGTTCCTTTAATTCTCTGTGTTGGTTTGTTTCTCCCATTTGTACGGGTAATGTTGCCACCCATTCCATGAACTCATTGGCAATTATTTACTTTGATGCTGTAAGGAAGAACTTACCCACCAATTTTGTTATGTCTAAACGTGATTCTGTGCTTTGGCAATGCAACCAAACAAAACATGCTTGGGATTTTCTGATGGCGATTCCAATTATGGGGCTCAATCAACTTATTGGAGCTAGGCAATATAGTGCAGTTCTTCGGTACTGATTAGAGATTCCCCTTTTTAAGGTGGATGGTACTTGCCCATTTTGCAAGAGGGAAATTGATGTCTTTGGTGATCATGTCTTGCACTGTGCGAATGAAGTTGGGATTAAGTTTAGACATGACCTGGTGCGGGACACTATTGCGGACATGTGTTTTCGTGCAGATGTTCCAGCCAGGAAGGAGGTTGACTTGGGTTTCCTTGCCAATAAGATTAACTGATATTTTTGTAAATAATGGGGATAATTGGCGTGACGTGTGTTAGGATGTGAATGGTGTTTCACCTTTTACCGGTGGTGGGGTTCGTTCCTTTGTCCCAGGTATGGCCATTAAGAATGTTGTTACTCGCAAGAATGCTAAATATTTGGAGAAATATACGTCTCAAGGCTATGGTTTTGGGACGCTTGCCTTTACCACCTTAGGAGAGTTGGGGATGATACTATACACTTTTTGAAGCGCATTTGCAATTATATTGCTAGTCATGATGCTAATGTTCATAAGTGTGGTTATCCAAAAAGACATTGGAGCTCCGCCGGTTTCTAGGCTCCAACTAATTTCTTACCAAGATAATCCTTCAAAGTTGTAATTTTTACTTAGTTATAAACGTTTTTTTTATATCAAAAAGATTTACTCCCACCCATTCCTGTATAAATATTACTTTGTGTTTTTCAATATAAGCCCGGAGTGGCATCCTTTAAAAAAAATATATATATAACATAAAATGAACATGCTTGTTTCATGTGCAGTTGCACCTATCTTTTAGATACCTAGGGAGAAACACTTGCCTGTCATACACACTAATATGCAACGAGCTCAGCTGTCTCTTAAGCTTGTTTTTGTTTTTTTTGGCATCGTTGTCCACCTTTGGGAGGATCCTCCACTCTTTGGTCACACACAGTCTTAACTGAATAACGGAATGCTATTGTAGTATTGTTAAATACACTCGGGAGCGATTGCTCGAGATCGCTCCCGAAAATGGGATGGAGAATCAAAGAAGACACGGATCAGTAGATAGCCAGATTTGTATTAAGACTACTAAAGGCTTAGTGGTAAGAATTTCTTTACCAAAAATATATGGGATTTAGTTTGATTTCCATTTATATAACCCTAATATCTTTGATTTTGATTTCCTAACCTTGGGTATTAATTTCTTGAATATATTTTTGATTCTGTGTTTCCCTATATATTTCTCTATATTCATTCTCTCAGTATTGTTTTCATTTAGCCACATTTGTGTTTCTTTAGAGGTAGAGCAAAAATGATGCAGAACAATAAGTATGTGCAATTCAAAGGGCAACCAAGATTACCTAAATTTGCTATACCAAAACGATATGATCTCCTATTAAAACCAGATCTTATTTATTGTAAATTTACAGGGACTGTTGATATCAAATCAGAAACTAAGATTTTAGTTCTTAATGCAGCTGAACTTGTGTTGCATCATGATTCTGTTTGGTATAAAAACAATGCCTCTCATAAGCTAATAATCTTTCTTGTTGTTGATCTTGATTTGAGTCAAGTTTGTACTGTGAATGTTAACCTTTTTAGTAATATGAGTAGTTGACTGAATTTGCAAAATGGAGTATTGATTTTGGTAATTTTTTTTTAACATACTTGTGTTTTATTCAGATATTTCGGCCTTTGGCGGTGGAATTGCTGGAAGAAGATGAGGTTGTTGTGTTTGAGTTTGACGAAACTCTTCCTCTTAATGAAGGAACTTTAAGGATTGGTTTTGATGGAACCTTAAATGATGATATGCAAAGGTTTTACAGAAGGTACTAACTTTTGTTTCGTTTCTCTTGGTTGTATATCGAGCATTATCAATTGTTTTTTCTGATTGTAATGGGTGTTTTATTGTAGCACTTATGAGATTAATGGCGAGAAGAAAAATATGGCTGTGACACAATTTGAGCCTGCGAATGCCAGGAAGTGTTTTCCGTGTTGGGATGACCCCGCTGCAAAGGTCCATCTATAATTCTATCTCAATTATCTTTAGACAAGAACTTTCGTGCTAAATCTTTTTAAGTTTCTAAGAGAAGGATAGTTACTTATGTTAATTAGGCGCAGAAGAATTTGATGTACTTACAAGATCTTAAGATTAATTGTAGAAGATATTTTAACTTTATGTCCTTTAACCCTCTGGGCTCTGGTGTCCTCGAACGAACTTCTGCTAGACATAATATTGATTGGATCAATCTCTTTGAAGTCCTTAACATAAACCATGATATATAAGTGAGATATTATGAACATTGTATTGTTAACAGGCTATGTTCAAAATTTCTTTGATTGTGCCATCTGGACTAGTGGCATTGTCCAATATGCCAATCATTGATGAAAAGACGGAAGGGAATCTCAAGACGTTGGCATTCCAACATATTTGGTTGCCGTTGTTGTTGGTTTTTTTGATTACATAGAGGGCCATACAACTGATGATATAATCATTAACTTTTTTTCTTTCTCTGACAAATCGCCATGATACTCAAAAGGCTAAATATTATGTATGTTACAGGAATTAAGGTTCGCGTATACTGTCAAGTGGGTAAGAGAAGCCAAGGGAATTTTGCTCTAGATGTAGCTGCGAAGAGTCTTGATCTGTTTCGACTGTATGTGGCACAAATCTGGATTTTTGTTAATTCCATGTGCTTCATGCTCATTGGTTGATAGACTTGTGATTTTTGTATCCAACAATTGCTCTATTAGTTTCCAAATCTAACTTACTGGATGAACTTGATCAGATACTTCAAAACCCCCTATGCACTACCCAAACTGGATATGGTTTCCATCCCAGATTTTCAAGCTGGGGGCATGGAGAACTATGGTTTGGTTACATATCGCGAATCTTTGTTACTTCATGATGATCAACATTCTTCAACTGCAAACAAGCAACAGGTACTTGACATATCCTGAGATTGACCTACATTTCTCATCTATTTTATAAGCAGTTTTTTCAGGGGGCTTGCTTGCCTGAGTCTTAGTTTTTCTTTTCTTCCTTTGTTTCATCTGTTACAAATGTTTTGTTCGAAAAGTAACAATGAAATACAGCAAAGTTGAATGAATAAGCTTAACTGAAAATGAAGCAAATGTAAGGGAACCATTTGTTCTACAAGCTGTACTTAACACAGTATTGCACGATCACACCTCAAAATAGTAATGTTAATGACCCAACAGTGCCCTCGTGTCCAGAAAAAAACTTTTCAATGTAACCAATGAATAACACAAAGAAAGATTACCCAATCAAGAACTTGGCAACAAGAAGTAGAAAGAAATAAACAAGCAAGTGTGCATTACAAAGCCAGAAGAGGGGAAAAGAGTATGGGATAGTAGCCAGCTCTGGTGTGAGGAGAGAGAAGAATTCTTCTGGCTTTTATAGGAAAATAAAAGATGTGCAGCAATGGCTAGTCAAGACAATTGATGTGCAGTCTTTTTCTTTCCCTTGCCTATAAAAGCCAGACAAATTCTTCTTTCTCCTCACACCAGAGCTGGCTACTATCCCATGCTCTTTTCCCCTCTTCTTGCTTAACAATGCACACTTTCTTGTTTAATTTTGTCTTGTTCTTGCTGCCAAGTTCTTGAGTGGGCAATCCTTTTTTGTGTGTGTTAATTATTGGTTACACCAGACGCTTCTTTTGATGTGTGACCGTGCAATTTTGTGTTAAGGACAACTTGTCTTTTGCATTTGCTTCATTTAAATTTTATTCATTGTTAGGCTTCAAAGTTCAAACATATTTGAATTATCAGATATGTAATGAAATGTTGAGAGATCAACTGAGAAACCAAATTATATTGTGTAGATGTGTAGATTGTGATACGCTGTTTTGTTCTTGTATGACTGAAGCCCTACTTAATCAAATGTAAAGCTAGCTTATGTTAGAAAAGCTGGTTTTGATGTGTTGCTTTCATCATGTTTTTCTCCTAACCTTGTGTAATAACCTTGCTGGATGACTATTCCTGCTCTGGATTCCTCTACCCTGATTGATCTTCCTAATGGTCAACTTGTCAAATGGGATTAGGTTACCTTGCTGGTCACGAGGACACGATTAAAATTGAATTTGGAATTTTCCTCACGTACTTATTATGTGTGCTTCTTTTCAGGTTTGTATTACTGTTGCCCACGAGGTGGCACTGGCACACCAATGGTTTGGGAACCTTGTAACAATAGAGTGGTGGACGCACATATGGCTGAATGAGGGGTTTGCCACATGGGTATATCATACACGCCTTTCCCTTTTAAGACTTGCATCTGCCTATCCTATAGCTAGCGTGTATGGAATAGTTAAACCTGACCCTTTTGAATTCTGGGCCGCCTTACGGCAAGTAAGGTCGTGAGAAACTCTAGGCATTGAAGAACATGAGCCCGTCTTAGATAAATTTACTGTCCATCCTGTGAAGAACATGAGCCTGACTTAGACTTAGATGAATTCACTGTCAAACCTGTCCTCCCCCACTCCTACCTATACTTCCAACATTGTTTTAAGCTGTCTGACATTTATCTCCCTTGTTTTGAGATTAAAGATGAGCTACTGGGCAGCTGATTGCCTGTTTCCTGAATGGAATATCTGGACTCAATTTGCTGACCACAGTAATGAAGGTCTTACGCTGGATGGACTTGCTGCATCACACCCAATTGAGGTAATTGTTCTTGCATGTACTGATTGTATGTCCTTTAATCTTTTTTAGAGTACGTCATGCTTAATAGACTTAAGCTGCCCCACGTATAACGTATGTTGTCACTTCCCCTTCTATAATTACATTTCAGGTTGAGATAAAACATCCTAGTGAAACTTTTGAGATCTTTGATGCAATAAGCTATAAAAAAGGTGCATCTGTTATTCGGATGTTACAAACCTATCTTGGCGCTGATTCTTTCCAGGTTAGACTGTTTTTTCATTACAGATTTACCATTTATCCCGGAAGTTTTACAGTTATATTTTTCTATCTGGAATTTGTGCACAGACGAAAAGCCTTTTGTCATTAAATTTTCACCTGTAATCTTTTACAGTCTGTGCCCAATAAATTCATTTTCAGTATTCTTCATTCTTCTCTAGATTATGACACTGATTAGATGTTTTATTATGACCTTTTTTGTAAGTAGAGATCACTTGCTTCGTATATAGAGGAGTATGCTTGGTCGAATGCAAAGACAGAGGATTTATGGCTATCTCTTGAGAAAGGATCCGGGGAGCCAGTGAACATGCTAATGAAGTCATGGACAAAGCAAATGGGATATCCAGTTATATTCGTACAACTCAGGGATCATAAATTGGAGTTCGATCAGGTAACGTGTTTGCTTCTCCCCCATTCCTTTTTTGTCCAGTTACTGCCTTGACAGGGTTGTAAGAGGACATTGAAATATGTCGTCTTCCTAATTTCCATATATTTATACTATCTCCGGATTTTATGAACCTAAAGGTTTATATAAACCATTGCAGTCTCAATTTTTACAAAGCGGAACTAGTGGGGAAGGTCAATGGATTGTTCCGATAACATTATGTTGTGGTTCATATGAAGTTCAAAAGACCTTTTTGTTACAAAAGAAAACTGCGTCTCTCGATGTAGCAGAACTTGTTGGTCCTTCAGATGGGCAAGGGACCCAAGACAAGTGGATTAAACTTAATGTTGACCAAGCAGGTTTTTATCGGGTGAAATATGATGATGAGCTTCAAGTCAGGCTTAGATATGCTATAGAAGCCTCAGCCTTGAGTGCAACAGATAGATTTGGTAAGATGAGTCTCAATATTAGGTTTGCTTTCTGCTAGAATGCCTTAACAGTTAACTCACATTATTGTCTTTGACGACAGGCATTTTGGATGATTTTTATACCTTACCTTATCTATGGCTTCAAAGCAGTCATTGTCATCCTTATTATCCTTGATGAGTGCTTACAGGAAGGAGCTCGACTACACCGTCTTCTTACATTTAATCACCGTAAATTTCACTCAGTTTTCTTTTTATTTTGCTAAGATCTCTGAATGTGCCATATTTCATTCCTTCACACCCAATCACTATTTCAATTGCAGATTAGTTACAAAGTTGCAAGAGTAACATCTGATGCCACTCCAGAATTATCAAATTATGTTAAGCAATTCTTCATCAATCTCTTCCACAATACTGCAGAGTGAGTAAATTTATTGAATTTTTGCTCAGGTGAATCCACATATTTATTATGTAGTGTTAATCCTCCAAAAGAAATCTTTGCTCGAGTTCTTTAATCAAATGGTTTACTATACTGGACATTATGTTAGGAAATTAGGGTGGGATCAACAACAAGGAGAGAGCCACTTGGACGAAATGTTGCGTGGAGAGGTGTTGACTGCTCTAGTTATCTTCAGACATGCTCCAACAAGAAGGGAGGCTTTGCGACGTTTTCATGCATATGTAGATGTTAGAAATACACCACTTCTCTCTCCCAACACAAGAAAGGTTTGTAGAATGTAAAGGGTCAATATTTGTCTCGTGTCACATTGCTTGTTTTTCCATGTGTTTTCTTACTGTTACCTGCTCCTATTATTTTGTAGGCAGCATATGTTGCTGTTATGCAGAGCGTTACTACATCAAATAGACGAGGCTATGACACACTTCTAAACATTTATAGGGAGACTGATCTAAGCGAAGAGAAAACACGTATTTTAGGTACTTCCATCAAGTTATTCTTGTAAATAGTTCATTTGTTTCCCCCTCTATATTGTTGCTGAATATTTCCTCCCGTATTGCAGGTTCTCTTGCCTCTTGTCCCGATCCTGGCACTGTACTTGATGTTTTGAACTTTCTGCTGTCATCTGAGGTGATCGACTTTTTCTATGATTATGTTGAAGGTTCATTTTGAGCGATCAATGAATTCTCGATAAAGGTTTTGATTCATTAAGTAAACTATAATCAACATTCTTGTGTAGGTTCGATGTCAAGATGCATATTGTGGTTTAGCTATAAGTTGGGAGGGTGTTGTAACTGCATGGGGTTGGCTGAAGGTACTTTTTTCTTCTTTAATCCTTTGAAATCATAAATAGCATGCTTCAAGCCGAACACTGAACTTCATATCTTGGACAACTCTTTAACTCACGATATGTTTTGTACAATGATTTGTTGTTAATTTTATCTAGGAAAACTGGGATCACATCTTGAAGACTTATGGTCCTGGATTCATACTGACACGTTACATTTCCCGCATTGTCTCACAGGTAAGCCTCGAGTTCTTAATCCCATTACTTTTTTTCTTATCCAGTTACCATATAGTGTTAGCCGAGCTACTCCCAAATTCTAATCCTAACTGATTTTTTGATATGTTTCTAGCCCATTACATTTTGCAATTTTTCCTTACAGATCTTTAGTCTTTCAATTAAACTATAATCATACATAGCTCTCGTTTTTTAACTGTAAAATGTATCCATTTTTTTCAGTTGTCATCCCCCGAGAAAGCTGCTGAAGTAGAAGAGTTCTTTGCTACGCGTACCAAGCCTTGTTTTGTCAGGGCTTTGCAGCAGAGTCTCGAGTGCATTGACATCAATGCAAACTGGGTTCGAAGTATTTGGGAGGAGAAGTCTTTTGAAGAAGTAGTTAAGTAGATGGTGCGCAAGAATTACTAATATGGTGTTTTTCTAGCGGAGAACCTTCTAAAACAATTTAGAATTTTGTAGGCAATGCTAATAAAATTTGATATTCTTTTTTAGGTTCACTTACGATCCATATCCGAACATGTCAAGTTCATATAATAGCCATCATGGTGTTCTAGTCTTCAAGACATGTGTCATTGTTATATATTGATCTTGATTGTGATGATGTTAGGATGCAGAATAATAACAAATAAGTAACCAAGATAGCGAAAAGCAACTTTCTAAAGTAGGTCTCAGATTCAGTTAATTTGCTGAGATATCGAACCCCAAAAACAAGGCTTTTACCTAAAAGTGGCCGGAAACATATGGTACTACTTAAAATTGGAAGGAATTTATTTGGAGCTATTTTCTAAGGGCAACTTCTAGTATGGGGAGTCATCAAGATATTCCACATTCAAACTTATATCTACTTCTCAGTACCAACAAACAAATTCAGGAAAACATCGCCACTACTCACTAATGGCTGCTGCTGCATCTCATCATGAAGAAATCTCCCATCCATTTCACTGGCACTATGCAGATATGGACGATAAAAACTTTCAAGTCCATGGCAGAAGTCTTCTCTTCATCATCATCATCTTCTCCCTCCTCCTAATCCTCTGTCTGTTATGTCTCTATGCCCGCTGGCTATATCGATACCGCAGATTTCCGATCACAACCACAACCGCAATGCCAACAATCAACACCACTCTTCACCCAGACCCTCCGTGCAGTGACTCGTTAAGTGGGCTTGACCAGGATACAATTAATAGCTTCCCGGTCATCTTACACCGTTCAGGCGATCCCAACTCGGCGGAAACTCAGTGTTCCATTTGTCTTAGCATACTTGAAGATGAAGAGAAAGTTAAAGTACTTCCTGGTTGTAACCATTGTTATCATCTCGAGTGTGTTGATAAGTGGCTCAGTACTCAATCTAGCTGCCCACTCTGTCGAGCTTCACTGGTGGTTAAAAAGTCGCTCCCGGAAGCAATAACAATCTCTTGATCGACTCACGACTCAGACCAGCGATTTGTACAAAACATATCTGAAAGTTGTCAAGTTTTTTGTTTTTCCGTCAAGTCTTATAGTTGCAGTTTTCCCATACTTTGAATAGCAAATGTAATGTAAACTTTAAGGAATAAGTAAATGTTTCTTTTCTGATTCAGAGAATCCGACTTCCTCCGTACGTAAAATAGTACAGCACATTCGTAGTCCAAAGTTCTCTGGTGGAATCCTTTTGGGAACGTGACTTGGTCTAGCCTGAAATAATTTTTGCTCGGCAATCAGCTAGTAGTTTCTTTCTGATGTAACGGTTTAACAAATAAAGGCGTATGCGCGCGGTCGGCAACCTTCCTGATATTGTGTGTCTTTATAAGGCTTGAACTATTTATGATGCAGTTTTTTATGTCAAATTCTGTTATTCGATCTTATCCCTTCTTTTCATTCCCCTCAATCATTCTCAGACACCATTTATGTTACAGTTACACTACCTTTTTCTGTTACATAAGGTTCGAAATAATATCCCCACACAGTTGATGGATTTATATGATTTGTTTCGAATATGTTGGATGTACACACTCGATGGTGCTTCGGACTTCGTAGATAACTGGAATGTAGAAATACTGCACTTGTGTTGTCACTTGTCAGTGTGACTAGCCAAAATAAAATACAATAGTGTACTTGGATTTTGAGAAAGATTTTTTCTCTTATAATTTTTAATTACTACCAAAATCAGTTTTTCTTTCTTCATTACATCTTCTTCTCTTCTTCTTCTCCTCCACAACCTTACCTTACCTAGCTCCATCACCCCACCACCACCAAAACTCGTCGATCAATTCGTTAAAATCGTCGATTAAAAACTCCGATTAATCTTCATCAATGGATCCACCACGGAAGGAGGCAACCGTATGAAACAATCTAATCGAAAAACCCAATGAGTATAACCACAGGAATTGCAAATTTGGTTGCTAAGAAAGTGAAGAGAAAACGGTTGAAGAAGAAGGAATTGAACCCAAAAAACACGAAAAATGTGCGCTTAAGAAAGTAAGGGAACACTTAAACTCACTCTAGTACTTCAATTTCATGTTTGCGTGTCAAATTAGGTCAGAAAAATCGAATTTGTGAATTGGTAGTTCTGGTAATAAAGGTTTTGGTTATCGACCTTTCCGGATTTCATAGTTAGGAATGCGGCCTAAGGGTATAAGGTTGAAGAACTTGCCGCTTTATGGTTTCTCATGAATCGCTACTAGCGAGGGCCGGCAGTTATTCAACCGTATACATTGCTTGGCTGTTATCTTTTAATGAAGCCTGGCAAGTTTTTATTTTTTACCCTTCCTAGCTATACATTGAATGTTTCGATGCCTAGAGTTTTTAAACCGGAAGGTAGTTATATAAGAATATGCCGGCGTTTTGTCACCTTAAATGTATGTGAATTGGACCTTGCCGACCAGGTTTAGTGAAAAATTTCTTGTTTTTTTTTGTGCGCTTGGAAGGCTATTTTGTTGATACAATGCCTGCGTTATTTAGCCGGCACTCATCTTTTGGTCAACCTTCACGCTATTGTTCCGCCTTGGGATATGTTGAATATATCTAACTCCGGCATGTAATGTTTTTTTCTGAATTGTTCTTGTTCGGATTGCGAATGGCAAAGAAGAAAGCAGCTGAAAGCATCTCTTAGTCCTCCTTCAAACCCTCCTCGTGTTGGTGATAAACTATTGTCTTCAAAACATCGAGGGGTGTATGTTAATGCCCTAACGACAAAGGTCTTAGAACCATTATCCTAACCCAATGATTCGGATTTAGACTCCAGATGAAGACCAATCAATTCCATCTGGTAGAAGAGGTGATGATGATGATGTTGATGAAACCAATCCATTCTGCCGGAGGAGGTAACCATGATGATGATGATGATGGTGGTGATCAAGACATGCATGAGGTTTGGAGGAGGTAATGATGATGGTGATGATGATGATGGTAATGGAGATAAAGGTAAGAATATCATCGAAGATGAAATTGTTGAAGAGGAAGAGGAACAAGAAGAAGAAGGAGATGGAGATGGAGAAGGAGAACAAACTCTAGCTGTTGTTCAAGCCACCGAAGCTTCTACTTCAACTTCAACCGGAACGAAGAAGAGGGTGATCATTAAACCTACTGATTCTCACATGCCTTCCAAACACTGATGGTTGCACTTGAAAGAAGGTGAGCCTCCAAAAGGGACCCCAGGAGATGGTGGAGATGTTCTTTTTGGATACAAAGACTCATGGGCATGTACGGTCCATAATCTTATATCGTAAGTAATCTTAATTCGTCTTTGTTATTTATTCAAGTGTGTAACTATCTTAATTAAATTAGCATAAAGTGTTTGTATTAATATTGACTTTTTTTTTTTGTATTTAGGATCACAAGCATGCCATCCGTCTCATGAGGCGCCAAGCTTCGTGTTCGTGATGCATACTTGGAATCTTGGCTTGGAATGTGAGGAGGTGAAAGTGATTGTGAGGAACTCCTAGGTTGTTGCTGTGGTGGAGAGTTCGAATATTAATCATGATAAAGTTACCATCTCGCATGCGCGTGAGCGGTTCTACGGAGAGACCGATACTATGTTATTCCCCATTAGGTGAGATGGCGATAACTCCCGATGATGCTCAACAAATTCTAGGCCTCGAGGGTTGATGGAAAAGCATTCACCGAGGATTGATAATGCCATTTCTTTAGAGAAGATTTACTGGCAAAGAAATTGTTTGGTTGGAGTCGAGGTTCGGACGGATGATGTTCTTGACAAGAAGGATGGTCGACTAATTAAGAAGTTTAATGTGAAGAAGTTGAGGGACAAACTATGGAAGACTCCGTGGAAATCCTTGATAGTGAAGGAATGGTGCACCTTGCGAATCAATGCTACCGCGCCGCTTATTTGCTATACACCTGGCGGATGTATCTTCCCCGAAGATTCAGAAACAAGTCGAGGCGATTTACTTGCAACTATTGGATCCCTTACATGAGATGCGTGGGTATTCTTTGGGTACTGCGGTGGTTGCCTTCTTCAACAATGAGTTGAAAAAATCTTCTAGGGCACTCACTAAGCAAGTTAACGGAAAACACATGTCTCTTCCGGTAATTTTATTGTTTAAAACATTTATATTTGCAAATCTAAATAAGATAAGGGTTCTTACTAAACTTTTTTTCTTTTTGCATAGGTTTGGATATATGAACGCTTTCCTTCTTTGTTGAAAGACAACTCTTACGTCAAAGTGGATAACGTGTTCCGTTACATTTGCCAAGAGCTCAAAGGCAATGATTTAAGGGTACTCGAGGATAAGGATATCTTGCATGAAATCTTATGAAACTCGAGGCGCCATCGACGATTGATGCGGAAGAGGTGATATTTGATCCGTATCGGAGGATAGAAATCAAGGTTTAATCCCAAGGAGAAATGAAGTTGTTGCATTATACTATGGACCCTTGATGTTTGTGTTTGAAGGATTTTCAATGTACGATCCACATCGGGTAATGCGACAATTGGGTTACGTCCAAGAAGAACCTCATTTCGATGAAGAACCGTTCTTTACCGTGAACCGGGATAACCGCACCACCTCCCAAAAACTATTAACGCGTCTCTTACGATCCAGCGCCAACTCAAGAACATTGGGACAATAGACGGCCAGAACATCGATGTGAGTCTTTTGACGAGGTGACCACCGTTCATGAAATACTCTTGAGAAATACATGGCGTGGTACTTGGGTTGGGCTCGTCCTCTGTGATTAGCCAATGACTCTTTTGAAGAACTCGCTCGTAAGAAGAGGATGGAATCGAAAGACCCAGCAACAATGCTTAAGATATTTGTAAGTATTTTAGAGTTGCTCTTACTATTTTAAGATTGATTGCATTACCGAATCATTCTATTAATTGTTTATTGTTTAATTGAATATAGAAGGATCAGTTGAAGACCTTTGTCTGTTTGATGTTGCGCGAAAGATAGAGGAGAACTGTGCAAAGCAAGCACATTGACTATTGGTAGGCCCGAAAAATGTGTATATAAATTGGCCTACGGGTTATCTAGCAAGTGCTGGCGGCTTCCATCGGAGACGCGGCAAGTGCGGTCGATCCACAGAGACAAGGGGTGCTTTCAATGATCTATGGCTATGCTAAATCGAGCTTCCTAATGTGACAGAGTAACAAAATAGTGTTTTGCCGGGACACTACTGAGTTTGAACTCGAGTTGATGAACCTAAACTAAGGTAACGAATCAACTGAGAGAGCACTAGGGTCTTTAAATTCACCACTAACCCACACTTGTAACCAGCTAATTATCTTACTCTTGCCCTTATAACAGGTAATGGAGAAGTGTCAAGTCTACCATTACCTAAGGTGTTTCACCAATGGATGAGTTAATCACAACTAAAGAATCAAGCCGGAGTACTAACTCTGTCTAATTAAGCATGATTAGTCAAGGGATTAATTGAAGTCTCTAAAGCATGAGTTGTAGCACTATCAATACGGTTTTTATTCTAACTACAGTGGATGCTTGACATCCACCAGAGAGCAAAGTATTGAGCACCGAGATTAATTCTTTCTAGAAAGTATTCAAGCATTCAAGAGAACTATAAGTAACATGAATCACATAGCAGAGAGCTAGGGCTTCATCTCAAACCCTAGCACATTCAATTAAAACATCAAAATGAGAATTAAGCTACAAAGTAAACAAAATAAACCTTAATTGACAGCCTTTGGCTAATCCAGGCGTAACTAATTTCACTCTACTCCTCTATTTATACATACAACTCCTCCAAATACCCAAACCCTAAATTCGATTAAAAATAGAAAATAAATGACAATTAAAGCAAACCCATACTACGAATCCGTTTGTTCCCTTCTTCTCGCGGCCCTCGAAAACGCCATGCATGGTTGTTGGCTAACCTAACCCTAGTTCTTATCTTCTCTAAGTTAGCTTCAGGGTTGCGAAGCTAAGAGAGAGAAAATAAGAGCTAGAGAGGTGGGTGGTGCGTGTTTACTTGTGGTGATGATGGTGACGGAAGAGATAAAGGAGTTGGTGGTGGTGAGGGCGGCTCAAAGGCATGGGGGAGGAGTTGGATTTGCAGAGCTCGTGGGAAAGAGAGAAGAGAAGAAAGAGAAGGAGAAGAAAGTAATGGGTCGATCGAATAGGGGTATAGGGTGTTGGAGATTTCACTGTGAAGCAGGGACAGCAAAACTCGATGAGAAGGCCTCACCGAGCGTAGGATGAAGGCATGTTGATCCTCAACGGTTGAGGAAGGTAGCCGGTTTTGATGTGATCCGGTGTAGCACGGAGCGGGCGATCTTCGATGCACGTGGAAGCAAAATGGCCATTGGATGAGGAGAAAGAAATCTCAACGTCTCGGAGAAGAGACGGGATCGGATCGGGTCATGGGTCGGGTCTAGCTCAAGCCCATGTCTTGTAGATGAGTTGCTACTTGTTGGGTTGCAACCGCACGCGCGTGGCTTGACTTCTACTTCGCTCCTTGGGTGCTCGACTCCACCCTTTGCTCTTTGGGCTCCTCGGATTCTCCGGACTTTATTTATTACCTAAAAAACACAAAATTAATTAATACAAATATTTATTCTTAAAAACAAGGAAAATACAGAATATGGGATAATATCTAATTTATAAGCACAAAAGATGAGTAAAATGCCAATAAAAAGGTGTATAAATATGCCTTATTTAGCACTCATCAAATACCCCAAACCTGAATTTTACTTGTCCTCAAGTGAAACAGAATTAAGAAATCCTAACTATACCCCGTCATGAGTCTCTCGAATGCATTTAGCGTATGCACTAAGCCTTTAAACCGCTAGGTGTCCCTAGTGGACGAGTTGTAGTCTCGTGAGGGTTTACAAGAGGTGTACCCACAAAACCTTCTCCAACTTCGTGTGTAAAAGAGTCTCAAGCCTCCAAGAAGCTATGAGGACATAGAGTTTACGCATGCTAGCAATGTGAAGTTAGAACTATCGAAGAACGCATTCTCATCCTTAAGTCTTTGAGCGAGAAGTAACCATACCATATGAAAGAATTGGATTCGATTGTGATCATAAGCCTCGACTTCTGCCTCACCATTAGGGTTTTATGATAATTACTCAAAAAGATTGCTTTTTTAGTCTCTCATGTGTGCACGAGCGGGGAATAAAGAGAAATCCACGCACACGTTGTAGGTAAGAAGGATAACCTTCCTCAAATAAAATCGAGACTCCACAAAAGTGTGGACAAAAAGAATCTTTTTCTCATGATCTCTAAGGAAGGAAATCAACCATTAGCAAGGGTGGGAGTACTCACTACCTTTTCACCCGATCGGCAATTAATATCACTCTCTCATAAGAACCATAGAAATGTCTTCAATCTTCGGTCTTGGTCTTCAACTATTGATGACGAACTTCTGAACTTCACAAAAACTTAATAATTTTTTTAATTTTTTTTTTTTTTAATAATTTTTTTTTTTTTTTTTTTTTTTTTATCTAAGTTACAATAAAACGATAAAACTCAATTTTTCACAAACTTCATTAATTCTCATCCTATTTTCTTTTCTTTTCTTTGTTGCACGTAAACCTTGGACTATCTCAACTTTTCTTCAAATATTCTGCTAATGCTCCGCTTGCTGACGATGATGTGTTTCTATGGGACTTGCTGATTGAGAGAGAGAGAGATGTTAACTGCAAATCGATATTTAGAAGGAGTTTTCATCTTTAGACGTCACCCTCATGATTGACGGAATTAGCACTCAAGAGATCAAAGTAGTGCTGAAAGTGGTGCGAAGTTGGGTAGCTCACCATTCCTACCCTAATTGACGTACGGTGACACACACTCTAAAAGCTTTTCTAGAAAGTCACAAAGAGTGAAGGTCGGTACCTCGCTTGATGTAAATTGGGTAGTCTCCACTGGGTGATCACAATTCTACTACCGATATCTAAACAGCACCTAATTCGCCCTCCGGTATGGTTAAATCCAACTTTAACGCTCTAATCAACTAAGGAACCCGATTGCGTTCTCCGTGCTTCAAGTTCTCGTTATTCTATTGAGAATCTCTATGTAAACATAGCTAGAAGCATGCTAGTGACTCTAAAATCTCTAAAAGTTGGAGGTTTTTATTTGCAAAAAGTTTTAGAATTTTAGAATTTTTTTTTTTTTTTTTTAAATGAAAATAAAAGGTTAAAAAGACTAAAAAAAACTCTAAATGCAAAAATATGCAAATGCACCCCAAACCTAAATCAAACATTGTCCTCAATGTGTCTACATATAGAAAAAATTTAAAAAATACATACACAGAGAACTATCTTTGAAAAGATAAAAGGGAAGAGATTACCAGATGTCGGCAAGAGCAAGGTTGAGCTTCATTCGTCAAGGCTAGAATCCAACATTCTCAACGGAGATCATATCGGATTAGCATAATATATGTGCAAGAAGACTCAACCGAAGCAAGAAAAGAAAAATTTAACAAGTCCCCTACCGGATATATACAATGAAAATGCACCATAAACCAACAGTCTAAAGAGTTGAGGATCAACCCAAAAGACAATATGTACAACCATCAACAATCTTACACAAATATAACATGAGAGTGCAAGTAAGACTGCAGATGTGTAGGAGTTTCCCCCAAACCTAAATTTGTGAACGGGTGTGTTTGAAAGCACAAAGTCTTGCAATTTTAAAGGTACATCATGCAAAAGGTCTAACTCAAAATGAGTTTTGCTAATTCTGAAAGGAGGACATACATATTCCAACTTGTGGCTCCTTAAGAGTGTTATACTTTGATGCAAAATAGTCCAAGAGAACTTGGGAAGCACAAAGTTCTAGGCCTAAGTTAGGCATTTTTAGAAAAGTTGGTTTTGCAATTTTGTGACAAACAACACCTAGGTTTGGTGGAGGAGTTTCAATTTGTGACTCGGGAGAGAGGTTAGGTACATCTAAGTTGTGTTCATGTATAAAATCATTTGCACCTGTCACACTCTTTCCTAAGGTCGGTGGGTAAATCATGGTCATTTTCACAGGATAATTGCACAGGTTCCACATCAATATCACATGCATGAATATAAGAAGAAGCATCATTCATAGGGTTCACAGGAGAGACACTTAATGTCTCTGAACTAGGGGTGCACATACCCTACTCATATCCGCCAATCCTACCCTACCCGCCAATATTTTAACCGTATCCTATCCTACCCATTATTTGGCCATGTAGGGTGACGGTTAGAGATTTTTTTATCCGCCCTTAAATGGGTAGGGTGACGGGTAAACCTCGAAATTATCCTACCCTACCCGCCTACCCGCCTTATATTGAAAAGACAAAATAACCCTTCCAATGTTTTTTTTTCCTGCACATATTTTCGTTGTTTTTAAAGATATCAGGGGTAAAATATAAAATTTAGGTTATTCCTGAATTGACGGGTTGATGAATTTTCTCTAAGTTTTGTTTAGTATATATATATATATATTTTATTTTATTTTTGAGATGTAAATTTAGCTTTTTTTTCCCGATTCTTAGAAAGCGAGTAGTACTGTTTTGCATATTTATTATTGAATACTTGGGAATGAATCTTTGATAAAATAATTTGAGGGTAAGATCCATAGTTGTTCTTTCGGATTGTTGTTGGAAGGAGAATGAATAGAATCTTCTTTTGGGCTCGGGAATGTCAAGAAATTAATTCTGTGATTACTTGCTTCCCTAAGAAGTCCCTCTATGCTGAACTTTCTTTTCCTTGGTCATTTCTCGTTTTCCAAATGCTCCCATTATCTCTTCTGTCATTCATTTGAAACAAGAATTTTGTCGACCTGGCAACCGGTCTATTTCTTCCAAGATTCTCATGGTGAGGCTTGAGGCGGACAACACTTGGAGTTCATATCTTCCGTGGAATTGGAGTTTAGGCAACATAAACAAACCCCGTCTCCGCCATGCGTGCAAAGAAACCATAAATCATATTTACTCGCTTTATCCTACCCGACCCCGTCAAGTGATGGGTCGGGTAGGATCTTACCCGTTTATTGGGGGTAGGGTGGTAAAAATTCTTACCGCCATTAAACGGGTAGGGTGGCGAAATAGGCCATATCCTACCCACCCTACCCGGTGTGCGACCTACTACCTGAACCTAAAGATTCTATTACATTTTCAAAATACATGCTCTTCATATTCATCATCATCATCATCATCATCATAGCAAAAAATCCATCTCTCCATTCAAAATTGTAGTATTTTTAGTGTACTCATCTACCTCTAGATTAGGTTCATATTCAATGTTAGTTGCATGAGTAAAACTAAAACACTATTTTCAATCCTATCATTTTGTAACTCAATCAGTTCCTTTGAAGAATCATCTTGAGTTGTTCCATTGAAGGAGAGTCTTCACTAGTGGGTATGCATTCCTCATATGGATATTCATTGTATGGTTGTGCATGAGGTTCACTAGAGAGGAAATTGGACATGTTGCTATATGGATGGTCATGCATTGCATTCATTTCAAGCCTAGCATTTTGCTCTATGAGTGTTTCCATTATTGATTGGAAACTAGGAGTTGGGGAGTATAAAATTGTTCATCTCCCCACCGTGGTGAATGATGCATGTGTGCAGGTTGATTATGGTCCCAATAGTCACTTCTAGACACTTCGTACATTGGATTATCATGGTTTTCCCTAGACCTGCCTAAAATCATGCAAGATATAACAAGATTCAGCGGGGTGGTCTAAGCCACCCACATAAGTGCAAGCATGCATTTCATATTGCCTAGAAAAACTAGATTCGATTTGCCTTTCTAAAGCAGATTGCCTATCTAAAGCAGGATAGTCGAGTCTCTAATTGGTCTAGAAGTGATGATCGGGTATGAGAAAATTGTTCATTTTCAACCCGTGGTGGATGATGTATGTGATCATAATGATTAGGGTATGTGAGATCGGGGGCCCGGAGAAGGCCCATAAAATTCCCTAAAGTCACTATGGTATGTGGGTGTTCATCCTGTGAAAGGTGCCCGTAAGCAAGCTCTATGGGATTTATTTGTTCCATCCCAGTCATGCACTGCAAATCGACATGGTCTAGCTCTCAAATTGAACTCAAAGCCCAAAGAAGTGGACTAAGTTTGGTTTTAAAGGGATTGGTTTGGTTTATTGGGTTTCATTTGGTTTGTTGGGATTGGTTTGGTTTTGTTGGGTTTTTTGGTTTGTTGGGAAAGTCCAAGCGTCTTTGTGGGCTTGGTTCATGACCAAATGCACGGCCAGATGGGTTCTAGCCTAGATGGTCTGCCCATGGCCACAACCAATTAAGTGAAAAAATATAGCCTTGATTGTTGGGCTTGATTATCAAGCTTAGTTTAGCTTAAGCCCAACAGAGCCTGTATTGTGCGTAAGCGGCCCAAGAGTGAGTTGAGCCCATGCAGAAAAGGCTTATGGGCTTAGTATGTTGGCAGAATGTAAAGCCCGATTTGGGCTTCAGTGGGTTGGTTTGGTGTAAGCCCAAAGAAGATGGCCGATGTGGGCTCAAGGTTGTTGCTTCTGACGTTTTCTGGGCCAAAAGTCTGATGCACAGCCCAGCCCACTCGAGAGGATGTGGGCTTAACAATCAAGACAAACTGAGAGTTAGGCCGGTTTAACGTACCCGTATATGCTGGTTTCGCGGCTTAGGTTGGCAGTTTCACACAGCATAAGGTGGTGTAAGGCAAGTTACACACAAACCCAAATTAGGTGCACCACGGCTCTTGCAAAGCACAACACAGTGGAAGGCGTACTCACAAACTAACAAATGACAAAGACAGGTGGCAAGGTTACACAGTGTGCATTGTGCTAGTTGTTGCAAGCCGGTTATGCACGGGGTTGCAAATATTAAACAAAGCAAGCAAGACAATTTGGTAAAGACAAAGACACAAAATGTACAGGCAAGAATGTACAGCGTAGCTATGTCGCGATTGATTGGTGCTCACAGAGTTATGCTCGGGTTGGGCGCACAAAGCGTATTAATGGTTCATATAAGCACGAGAGCGCGATGGCTCGGGTCATTTAAAGGGTGAGCAAGAAACGCATAATAACATTCAATCCAATGGCACACATAACTGATCTGCAGATATTGTTGCTGTGATTTCAAGTTTGGCTAATCTTCAAAGTCGCAGCTCGAGGTCGGGGTTGGTTTAAGCTACACTAACTTGGGTTTCCAAGTTGTGACCCACCCTCACCGATTCAGGGCTGGGTTTTGCACAACTTGGCTCACGAGGGCAGATTGGTTATGCACGAGCTATGTCAAGGCCAAGCACAAGAATATGAGCACACATGACCTATGAGCACAAAGCAGAAACGCATGACAGATTATGCACCGATCATGTCACTCTCAACTAGTATGTGGGTGGTTCAAAGATTATGAAAACCAACAATATGCACTTGCCAAGTTCGGGTGTTATCATCTTTGTCATGCAATATGCAACGGGGTTAATCACCTAGCAAGGGAACAAGGTTATCAAGCAAGTGGGTAGGCCTACCTCATTCACTCCTCATGCGCAAATGCGCCTGGGCAGCAGACACAACAAGCTAGGAAAGCAAAGCAAGTGCCTCGAGTCTTGAGTTTCTCCTTGGTCTAGGCTCACCTTGCCACTTGCACTGTTGGCTTAACAAGCAAATTTCAATCCCGTGAATGTGCAATAAAAATGTAAGTAAAGAGAGAAGAGTAAATGAAAAAATGAGAAGAAACTTTAACTAAAATACAACAATACAGGCTAGAAGCAAAACTATAAAGTGGGTATGTACAAGGAGAGAGGAAATCAGTTAAGCAAGAACAAAAATCACAAGGCACGCGCCAAGTCCCCGGCAGCGGCGCCAAAAACTTGGTAGGCCCGAAAAATGTGTATATAAATTGGCCTACGGGTTATACCGCAAGTGCACGGCGTCTATCGGAGACGCGGCAAGTACGGGTCGATCCACGAGACGAGGGTGCTTTCAATGATCTATGGCTATGCTAAACCGAGCTTCCTAATGTGACAGAGTAACAAAATAGTGTTTTGCCGATCTGTGAGTTTGAACCGAGTTGATGAACCTAAACTAAGGTAACGAATACAACCGAGAGAGCACTAGGTCTTTAAATTCACCACTAACCCACACTTGTAACTTCAAAAATAATTATCTTACTCTTGCCCTTATAACGTAATGGAGAAGTGTCAAGTCTACCATTACCTAAGGTGTTTCACCAATGGATGAGTTAATCACAACTAAAGAATCAAGCCTGAGTACTAACTGTCTAATTAAACACGCTTAGTCAAGGGATTAATTGAAGTCTCTAAAGCATGAGTTGTAGCACTATCAATACGGTTTTATTCTAACTACAAAGTGGATGCTTGACATCCACCGGGTGTGAGCAAAGTATTGAGCACTTTGAGATTAATTCTTTCCTAGAAAGTATTCAAGCATTCAAGAGAACTATAAGTAACATGAATCACATAGCAGAGAGCTAGGGCTTCATCTCAAACCCTAGCACATTCAATTAAAACATCAAAATGAGAATTAAGCTACAAAGTAAACAAAATAAACCTTAATTGATCCCACCGGCTAATCCAAAGCGTAACTAATTTCACTCTCTACTCCTCTATTTATACATACAACTCCTCCAAATACCCAAACCCTAAATTCGATTAAAAATAGAAAATAAATGACAATTAAAGCAAACCCATACTCGAATTCATTGTTCCCTTCTTCTGCGGCCCTCGAAACGCCATGCATGGTTGTTGGCTAACCTAACCCTAGTTCTTATCTTCTAAGTTAGCTTCTAGGGTTGCGTAAGCTAAGAGAGAGAAAATAAGAGCTAGAGAGGTGGGTGGTGCTACCGTTGTGGTGATGATGGTGACAGAAGAGATAAAGGAGTTGGTGGTGGTGAGGCGGCTCTGCAAAGGCATGGGGGAGGAGTTGGGTTTGCAGAGCTCGTGGGAAAGAGAGAAGAGAAGAAAGAGAAGGAGAAGAAAGTAATGGGTCGATCGAATAGGGGTATAGGGTGTTGGAGATTTCGCTGTGAAGCAGGGACAGCAAAACTCGATGAGAAGGCCTCACCGAGCGTAGGATGAAGCTGTGTTGATCTGAACGGCTGAGGAAGGTAGCCGGTTTTGATGTGATCTGGTGTAGCACGGGAGCAGCGATCTTCGATGCACGTGGAAGCAACACCGTTGGATGAGGGAGAAAGAAATCTCAACGTCTCGAAGAGACGGGCTCGGATCCGGTCATGGGTCGGGTCTAGCTCAAGCCCATGTCTTGTAGATGAGTTGCTACTTGTTGGGTTGCAACCTGTTGCGCCTTGCGGCTTGACTTTCTGCTCCTTGGGTGCTCGACTCCAATTCTTTGCTCTTTGGGCTCCTCAGATTCTCCGGACTTTATTTATTACCTAAAAAACACAAAATTAATTAATACAAATATTTATTCTTAAAAACAAGGAAAATACAGAATATGGGATAATATCTAATTTATAAGCACAAAAGATGAGTAAAATGCCAATAAAAAGGTGTATAAATATGCACTATTTAGCACTCATCAACTATGCTTGCAATGTTGACAATGAGGATGCCCATCTATTGTTCAAGCAACTTCAAGCTCAAGTAAAGGCGGAAGAAAAAGCTATTAAGGATGCACAAGCCAAGACAAAAGGTGATAAAGAGGACTCGTAGTGCTCCCAGTGGTGAAGGTATCAGCGGTGGTCGTGGTGGTGAAGGTAGCAGCGGTGGTCGTGGTGGTGAAGGTAGTGTTCCTAAACTGGGCCGTGGTCGTGGTCGTGCTCGTGGTCGTAGCCAATGAATTCTTTCCTAGTTCATTTTTTTATGTTGTGGTGGACAAATGTTTAAGTTAATGGTGTGGACAAATGTTTTTTACGGTTTATGGGACATGTTTCGTATTTTGGACAAAAATGTTGGATGAATGAATGGCTTGTTTAGCTATATAAAGTGTCAATACATTTGCCTGGATGCTTTTTTTAAGCTACCCTGTCGGCTGTCCCGTGTAAGGCAAGGTTGTGAAATGACAAATTGCCGGCCTGTCAACAAAAATCGGGGAATTACTGTAGCCGCAAGGTTGTGAAATGATGACTGCTGCCTGTCAACAAAAAACTCGTGTAGTTACCGGGGCCGGCAAGGTAATTTGATTCCTACCAAGCCGGCGTTCGTGTAGCCGGAAGGGTACTAAAATAGAGACCCCGCCGGCCATATATTGAAAAAAACCATTCTTCCGATGCCTAAAATCATGTAAGGTCGGAGGGAAACAAAACGGGGAAAATGCCGGCGGTATTTTGGCGGCATGCTAATGAACCCATACATTTCCGGCCGTTTTGGGACCCCGGCATTGTAGCAAATTTACGACCCTGCCGGCGTGTTCAAATTCAAATTTTTGCAAGTACAATTGCATTGATTCACTTGTACTTGGACACTATAACGGCCAAATTTGGCCACCATCCTATAAATACACTACTTCTCTCTACAAAACAACATACAAATAGTTCCATATACTCTCCAAAGCTCATATCATCATACACTCCATCTAACTCACCCAATAGCTCTCTACAAACAACAATGGCATCATTTGATTCAAATGAAGATTTGGCAATCACCAAAGCATGGTACGCGGAAAATCGACTTAGACGGCAATCCTCCGAAAGGGAGGATTCCTGAACCTTTGGGCTAGAGTACACAACAAATTTTGCGGCGAGTTTGGGAATCCTAATGCAAGAAGTATTCAACAAGTCCATGCTAGACACCTAGTAATCGAAAATGCGATACTTGCTTTTTTAGCGCTCCAACCTCGGATTTTTAACACTCGCCCCTTCACCTTGTCCATTGCACAATTTGTAAGTATTTTTGTGGTTTATTTTACGTGATCCATGTTGTTTGATCTTCCAACTTAAACCGCACTAACAAAGTAAGTTTGTTTTTGTGTTTTTGTAGCATGAAGTCGTGAAAGCGCGCTACTTGGAGGAAAAGGGGGAAGCATTCGCGTTCGATGCAAGCTATCACTTCTTGGCACAAAGAATCCCGGAGGATAACCCGGAGTACTTGGATCTTTGTATCGTCTTCGGAGGAGGAAGATTGATGGCTTTAGAAGTTTTTGTATAGGTTTTGTGGGTAGACCTCTATGTAAACCCTCACGAGACTATAACTCGTCAATAGGGTCGCCTGGGGTTCAAAGGCTTGATGCACATGCTAAGTGCATTCGTTTTTCCGTCGACAAGGATTAGGTTTTATGTTTCAATCAATGTAGTAACCAAAATTGAATGAATAAAGTAAATTACATCTTCCATATTATGTAAGCCGGCAAGGTTGTATTTTTTTTGCATGCCGAGATTAATATAGCCGGAAGGGTAGGAAATATTTACATGCCGGCCTTAAGATTGCTGTCCAAGATAGTCTGCGTGTTCTTCATCCTAGGACCATTCCTAGGCGGATATATGGTCGGCAGTTTATTCAAAGTTGAAAACCGCCATGAGTAGAACTCGGCAGCTTATTCAAAGTGGAACCTTCCTACGTATGTTTGGTGGAAGATTATTCAAACCAGACCTTAGGCTTTATGCATTTTCAAAACCAAAATTTTTAGATCGAATCGAACTCATATGACGGATCAAAAGGTTAATCTCCACCAATTCATAATTTGAAAATTTTAATCTAAACTCAATTAATTAATCTAATCATAATTTTAGTGTTAATTAAACGAGGGCAATTTGCCATTTTGAAAATACAAGGTTAAGGGGTGGCTTGGTTTTACTTCATAATGACCAGATTTTGTCTTATTGGGTATACCCCAATTAGTTTGAGTATACCCCAATCTCGCAAGGTTAATTTTTGAGTTAAAAGTTTGGGAATTTTGAGAAAGAATCCTAAGAGAAGGAATCGTAAAATGGACTCTTGAGAATGAATTTTATATTTTCTTGAGAACTTCCCATCTTGGTTAATGAGATATAACTCACCATGAATTCAGAGAGAATTCTGAATAGTATGTGAAAATTGGGATCGTTTACTGATTTGATTGAAGACCCCTAGAATTTACAAGGGTCAGGTTCTCAAATATTTTGAATAGTGTGTACTACAACACCTTCTGCTTGTTTCCGTTCCAAACCCGAAAGAAGTGGAAAATGTGATTTTCTTAATTAGTAATGTACCTTCCCTTTGTTCAAAAAAAAAAATGATACTTTTATTTTTTAAATATGACATATTTTTGGTAATCAAGAAATTTTCATTTTTCCTAAAACGCAGGTGTAATAATGAATATCCATTCCAAACTACAACTAAATTTCACTTTATGAATCACTTTACGAATTAAGATACTGTATTTTTCATTTGAGTCGGGGTCCTCGGGGAACGTTTTTATTTTGATACCATTAAGCTTGTCGATGATTATACCCAGGGACGGAGTTAGAACTTTTGGTTAGGGGGACAAATTTATAGATTCACCATCATGGTCTGAGTCGGGCTAGGCGTCAAGGCCGCAATTTTTTTTCTCGCGTTTCCTTAACTATATTTTGTCTTTGTGAACACGTCGAAATACTTGTTAAATTCTAACATGTTTTGCATTTCGAACTGTAAATATATGAATTTGGAGAACTACATGCCAACACGGCATAACAATATCCCGTTGAAGGTTCACCCTATTTTTCTTTTTTCTCTTTGAAGTAGATCTGATACTTGAATTTGCTTAATACGAGCATTTTACCAATTTCATCTTCTTCTTTCTGTACTGAAGAGAAAAGTTACCGGCAGTTAAGAGAATAATGCAAACTTACGTTTCATTTTTCCCAGATTTTCGGTTATTTCCCATAAAATTGTTCCCTTAAGTACTAAAACTAGCCAAATACCAAACCTATTTAACTAAAATCACAAAATCCAGTGGGGACTGCTGTCCCCACTAGACCCTTAACAGCTCCGTGCCTGATTATACCAACACATCATGCGAAGTACGACGGTAAAAGTAAGTCTTATTCTTAGCCAGATAGCTAAACAGGTCAGGTCGACATCTATGTACCAGTTTAAGGACTAAAGATGTTGGATGGCCAAATACAGTAGAACTTCGATAAATTAATAGCCTCGGACCTAGGAGAAAATTATTATTTTAAGCGAAGTTATTAATTTATCGAGTTAAAATTTAGCCATGTAAGCCTAGTTGGGACCGAAGAATTTTATTATTTTAACGAAGTAATTAATTTATCCCAACAGATTCCTTGCCCGCTAAAGTCCATCAGTGAGGAGGTCCAGGAATGCTCAATATGTCAATAACAATCAATCGCAACAGACATATTATAAGCTCATGCATTCCTGGTAGCATGTCAGAAGCTAAAGCTCGCACCGTAGTCCTGCCTGCTTGTGTCGTTGATACATCATCGGTCAGTGCGAAGGAATCTAGTCAGTGGTACTGTCCCAGGATTAAATTCGGGCCTAGATTCATGGGCCTAGCACAATGGGCCAATGTCCACCTTTTGTATTTATAGACTAGGAATCACACTCATACGATACAAGGATCCCCGTGACCACATTCATAATCATGTTCATGCCCTTTGTTATTGTCAACCTACATAAAACCACAGGCAACAGCTGATCAAGGTCACAAGAACTGTCGCGCAGTGTTCACATGTTGTTATAACTTTTTATTACTGCTAACTAAATGTCAAATTCAAAGGCAAAAAGAAAAAAAGAAAAAAAAACTGTCTAGCAGGCAGGAATTACTGAACTGAACTGAAATTTTTGACCCTTAAAATGTCCAAAACAAAAGTAAAATTATGATGTAATTATTTACATTTTGCTCAAACAATGAGCTCAGTTACAGTAGTTGTTAACGGAAACAACTTATTATGTTCGGACTTACTTCTACTCAACATTCTCTTTAATGAACAACCCAAAGATGTTGAAGGTAACAACGGTAACGACGACGTCGATAATGACGATAATGTCCTTCCTGCTTGTGCTGACAATGAATCTTTTACATTCTCTATATTTGAATTGGATGTAGCTGAATGAATTGAATTTTCAGTAGGAGAATTTGCGTCGGTACTGACAACAGCCAACTCTTGATGACTCAATGCAGCAGCTGCTTCATCTTGAACTCCGGCTGCTTCCATTGGTGTACTTGTTGACAATGAATTGATTACCGTTGTCGCTTTATCCGGACCGACCGGAGCTCGACAAATCGGACAACAAGAATGCGACTGCAACCACATATCAATACACTCAACATGAAACACATGACTGCACTTGGGAAGATTTCTTCCCATTTCATCTTCTTCGAAACAGCTCAAACAAATTACACAATCCAATCCATTCTTATAAAGATCAGATTTATAAACGAACAAAGGGAGAGAAGAAATGGTTGAAGCGTCGAGACCGTTCAATGGCGAATCAACGTAAGTGTCGTCGTGAATAGTTGTACGTATATGACGATGATGCAACGTAGTCGAATCAAAAACATGAGATTGCTGTCTCCTTCTTTGTTGTGCTTGTCCGAGTAACCACCTAGCATAAACATGGAGTAACAGAACAAATGATATCACCACTAGTAATGATACAATCGCCGCCAGCATGACCTTACCGTCGTAAGAATTGATGCTCGGGAAAAACCCTTCGTCACTAGAGCTTTGAGGTGACTGATCAGGTGGACTTAGCAAACTGGTTCTGCCCATTTGAGCTTAGCAATGGCAGAGCTTTGAATGAAGTGACTTTGTAGAAGTACTACTGAGCATATAAATGAAGGAAGTGAAAAGAACCCATAAAAAGATAGATCCTTTAAAATGGAATCGATGAAAATATTAAAGTCTCGTTTTATACAAAAGATGGAATTATGGGATTTTGTGCTTAAATTTGTAGCTAGCGTAATTTAACAACTAAAGGCTATTTTTTTTAGTATAATTTTGTAGGGATTAGGGAATTTAATATCGGTTGTCGAAGGTTGTATTTAGCTTTCCCATGGATAATGGGATCTGATTATTGACTTGATATGTAGAGTTTAGTATCTAGTGAAGACTCGTGAAGGCGACGGCATAAACAAATAAATTTTTCTTTATCGTTTCATGTGAAGAGTTTTTGCCTTTTTTTTTTTTTTTTTTTTCATTTCAAAATTCAAATTATGATTTCTAGCTAACATAAATTAAGGTATTTTGAATTTTTGAGTCCACTAATGAGTAGTGTTGTATCGAGCTAACATTTTCTCTTGACAACCCCCTTTAAATTTCAGCTTTCAAGGGTCAAAAAAAGGATTGGAAAAAGATTACTCAAGGAATAAAGAAGGGGAATTTTGGGGTCTTGTTCTTTTTTTGGTCCTTCACTATTCAAAAAGCCAAGAAAATCGCTTCAATTTTGAAAAAGGCACACTGCAACAACAGGGGCCAGGGCTCTTTCTCTCTACAACAAGAACAGCTGAACGTTAGGTGGGATGAACAATTTTCAGTGGGTACAGTGTTTGAGCATAGAAAGGCCAACTCTTTAAGGATGATAACAAACGGGGGAAATAGTATTTGGAATGGGAGTGAAAGATTGATTAGACTCATTTCAGAGTGACTGTGCAATTGTACCCGAAAAAGCACAAAGAATCGTCCAGCAAGAGATTAGAAGTTGGAACTATTCATACAAGAAATCAATATTTACAAGGATTTTATACCTCGCGAGATTGGGGTATACCCAGATTTAAATGGACATGTGCCATTATTAAGGGGAGGTCAAAACAGGATGAAGTTACTTTAGTACCCCTGCACTAATTAACCTAAAACTAAACCCTAAACTTAAAAACTAAAAACTAAAAACTGTTAATCTTCTTCTAATCTATCTTCTCTGATCCCTCTCCTCTTCTCCTTCCATCATCTTATTCCATCAACCAAAAATCAACCAAAAATTTCAATTTTGATATTCTACCAAAAATGGTTCGATCCAGTAGCAAGAAAGATTCAACAAGTAACATGAAAAGATCCAAATCAGAGGGAAAAGGTAAGGAAAAAGTTAGAACTAGTAAACCCGAAAATCCAATCCCTGAGAATGTTGAAAAGAACCCTCCACCGGTGAAAAGAAGACTGTAAGTGATTTCTAAACTCAAACACATTATTATGATGTGTTATATGATTGTTATATTAGGTTAGAAATCGAAAATTATGATTTACGTGTTTTTAGTCGGCAAGGTTGATAATTTAAAACCACGCCGACTATTGATATTTTGTGAGAGCCGGCATGGTCTCAGGATGAATAACCTGCCGACTTTTCATAACAGCCATGGCGACTGTTAGACAATAACCAGGGCCGGCAGGGTATAATAACAAACCCTGCCGACTTACAGCTTGTCGGCATTGTCTTAGACTTGTACCATGCCGACTTTAGGTCACAGAAACTTGATTTTCATTAGTTAATTGTCGGCATCTTTCTTGAATAAGACCATGCCGACTATGTATTAGTCGGCGTGGTATATGAATACAACCCCTCCGACCATGATTTAGTTAGCAGTGTTTAGATTATCGACCCTGCCGACTGTATTACCAGAACCATGTTTCAATGTGTAGAATTTTCATATCTTTTATTTGTGTATTGTTTAGGTTCCCAAAGGAAAAAATATAAGATATCCCTTGTATTGTTAGCAATGCAGCAGAGCTATTGGAATTTATTGACAGGATTTATCCTGGTTTAGAAGATCCTAAAGATGAAACGGAAAAGAATTTCCCTGTAAGGAAGTTACTTCTGATGGGTAAGGAAGATCCTGAAGAATTTCTAAGGTTTATGGAGAGTCCTAGCAATCCCCTCAACTATGAAGAATGCACATCAGAGGAGGAGGAAGAAGAAGAGGTTGATCCAAGAACTTTTTTCAGGGCATGTGACTTTTCTGGAGTGAACCCCTATTACAATGAGGCCGGTGACTACATAAGTCCAGATAAGGGAAAAGCAAAAGCTGATGTGGTGAAAAATCTAGTGATGTGGAGGAAGACAACAACAACAAGAAGGATCCATGAAATTCTTAAATTTTATTATGTTTCACTTGGTTTAGAAACTTAGATTGTGTTTTGAACTCTACATTATGTTTTGAACTTTTACATTGTGGTTTTAGACTTGTTAAACTTATGTTAATTTTTAGTTTCAGTTGCTTTAGAACTTATTCTTTTTTGTGCAGTTTTAGATAATATTAGAGTTTTATTAAGTCGGCATGGTTTTTAAGCACGACCTTGCTGACCCTCCCATGCTATATGCTTTAGTGCTGTCATGGATATGTAGTCGGCATGGTTTGAAATCTCGACCTTGCCGACTTGAATGTTAGTAGTATAAAAATATTACTTTTTAGGTACAAAGTACAAGCCATTGAATTCTCAACGGCTATAAATTTCAAAATCAAGACATTAGGTGTGTTGTTATTATAAAAGCATTCTCAACTTCATCTTCAACCTTGCATAAAGAATGGAAGTTTCAAGTGCAACACAACCAAATATTTGTAGTCTTTGTACACTAAGTGGTCATTTTGCAAGCGATTATCCCTTTGAAGGAAGAAAATGCACTATTGAAGGTTGTAAGGGATTCATATTTCTCATGAAAGCTACAGTAGGAGATGTATATCAGCCGTATGCTTTAAAATGCACTTGCTGTGGGTTTTTCTATTGGATAGATGAGCGCCTAACTCCGTATGAAGATGAAGTTGCTAAAATCAACCTTCTACCATGCACAGATCCATGTTGCGACGGTAATATGAAGCTAATTACCTCTCCTAAGAAATTGTGTACCGGAAAAAGATACTATCTATGTCCCAAATGTGGTAGGGTTAAGTTTTTAACGTTTGTATACTTTAATTAAGGTTTGTATGCTCTAATTAAGTTTCAAAAGTTTTTTAAGTTTTTAAGAATCATTGTATTCGATTTTAGTCGGCATTATACTAAATTCAAAGCGTGTCGGCTGCTTAACAGTCGACACTTAACAGTTTATTAATCCTGCTGGCGTATGTATACTCGGCAGGGTTCTCCTCATAAACCCTGCCGACTACAATGTGTAAGAACATCTAGGAACAACTTTTTTTTTCTGTTTTGATCGGCATGGTTGTCCTCATAAACCATGCCGACCACAAAAAATCCGGCAACCTGACGAATTCCAGACCTTGCCTACCCTGGGACAGTTGGCACTGTAGGAGGGAAACAACCTTGCCAACCGTCCCAGGCCTTTTTTCCCGTGCTGTCATGCAGTGCAGCCGGAAGCTTGACGATTTTATAACATGCCGACCCTGGGGCGGTCGGCAGGGTCGTGTGACAAATACAATGCCGACCAAAGGAGTATACACCAAAAAACCACATCCATCTCATTCATTTGTAGTACTCCAAAGTACATTACACAAAACACGAATGCGATTACAAAAGTACTCCAAAAAGATTCCTTATTCCCTAATCATAATCACTCATCACTCAAATCTATGGAAGGGAGTTCATTCAAATCTATTGAACCTCCTTTAGTCAAATCTATGGGACATTCCCTAGACTCATCTAAAGCATTCCAATGGTGCATGTTGTCCTCATAAAGTTTCATCCATTCCCTGCTTTTGTTGATTATGAACTTTTCCCAAAAACTAAACCTACAAAGAGGAGGTAATGGACATTCCTTGTTGAGTTGTAGACCAATAAAATGATTATTATACACCAAAGCCATAACAATTCTTCTATGCTTGAGCTGCTCCACACAAACCGCATTTTTTGGTGCAAATGCTACACTTAGTCCTTTACTAAAAAAATGTACCACGCATGACCACGTATCCACGAATAGATGGCCACACTCCGGCATTCTCAACCAATGCTCC
Source organism: Papaver armeniacum (assembly GCA_023531295.1). Classification (NCBI taxonomy): domain Eukaryota; kingdom Viridiplantae; phylum Streptophyta; class Magnoliopsida; order Ranunculales; family Papaveraceae; genus Papaver; species Papaver armeniacum. The sequence goes on along the minus strand of JAJJWW010010970.1, from coordinate 120,494 downwards.
CATTTGACCGGTGCATTTCCCTCCGGGCCTTTAACACTAGTTAGCAAATCTTTAAAAGTCGATTCTTTATCCTCCATGGAACCTTCTAGTATTATTGAGATATAAAACTCCTTGTCTTTTTCTAGTCGGGCAGCCATCTTTTTTCTTATGTAGTGACATTGGGTGAGATTCTCCTCAACCGCTCCACCTAGGTGTCCCAATTGTCGGGAGGCAACGTGAAACCCACAATTTCCATCCTTTGGGACGTCGTCGGTACCAATAACGAACTCTTGAATAATTTGAGGGAGTTGTACGCGATACTCTTCCAATACCGGTTTTACTACCTTCCTCGGATGACCTCTTTTCTTCACAACATCTCCTTGACTTGCTTGACTCTCAAGAAGTGGAGTTTCATTTGGATTCAAGTTTGAAACGGTTGGTGTAGTTGTTTCTTTGCTCGGCCGACCCCTTTTCTTTACAACACTTGCTTGACTATCAAGAGGTGGAGTGTTATTTGGATTCAAGTTTGAAACCGTTGGTGTAGTTGTTTCTTTCCTCGGACGACCTCTTTTCTTTTTCGTCGGCTCCTGTTTGTATTGCGCCTCGGTATACTCATGTCAGGATGGATCGCATTTTGTACTCAAATAGTCTTTAATTTGTTCCCTTTCTTCCGTCCTTGTCTTTGTGGCAGGTGGTCTACCACAAGGATCTTGTTTCGCCGGTTCTTCAAGTTCTTCCATAAAAGGGTAAACAATCGGCATCAACTTGTGCTTCATAGTTTGTTTGTCCAACCTATTCAACTTGGGGTACTTGTCGAGGATTATTCTCCCAAGTTCCATATCACCAAACTCTTCACCGGGATCTTCTCTTGGAGCCGGTTTGAAAGATAGTTGCTTCCAATAAGGATAAATATCTTCAATCGGAATGGGAGTTTTATACCTACCAAGCATATGACGACATGGAAGTCCGATAGCCTTCATTATCCTACACTTACAAGGAGTGTCCGGCTTGTCATACTTTTGATACAACTTGAGATTTTTCATCATAAAACGTATTGCCCAATGCAAGACGTTGCAATGTATACCAACAAGCAACCAATTATCCTCCTTAAACTCCTTCAACTTCCGGAAGCTACTTTCTTGGAATTGCTTTTTTATTTTGTTGATATCATTATTAGTGTACTCATGGATAGCATGTTGCACCGTCACAATCCCATTTTGACTCGTAAAATCGTAAAAATTAAACCTTTTAGTCTACCATGAGCTTGCTCTACCATACTTGTGGATTCAAGTTTGAAATGTTTATAGTCGTAAGTAAAAGCATACACAAACCTCTCTTTGTGTGGCCTCAACCATTATCTCTTGCAATATTCCACTACTTTGGGGTAATTAGTCCCCAATCATCCTCGAACTCCTTCAAGTTGATCTCATATCTTGCCACACTCATCGACCAAACCAACTTATCCCACACTTTCATGAATAACCCAAACTTGATCTTGCCTTCTTTCCATTCTTCATCTTCTTTCTTCTTCTCTTCCTCTCTCTCCTCTTTAGTTAGTTTACTAAGACGTTCATCTTTCTCCTTTTCACGTTTAGTGCCTTTCTTTGCCTTTGGCTTTTGGATATGATTCCTACAATTCTTTCTAAGATTGCATTGTATATGCCAAGTGCAAAGCAAATTTTGTGCATTGGGAAAAACTATCCTCACGGCGTTCATTATTGCTTGCTCATTGTCGGTCACTATAACCCCGGGAGTCTCGTCTTCGTGATAGAGAAGCTTCAAAGTTTCCAATACCCAAATATATCTATCATCCTTCTCACGATCCATAAAATACCATGCCACCGTGAACGATTGCTTATCCAAGGTTTGTCCAATAATGTTCAACAAAGGCATGTTGTACCTATTCGTCTTATAAGTACAATCCATGAAAAAAACTTGGTAAAAGCACCGCGCCAATTGAATCATATCGGGATGTGCAAGAAAAATACGATCCACCTTCCCCTCCTATGACTCATGGTGTCTCACCGTGTAGTTGTATTTATGTGCCAACCATTGTGATTCTTCCATTACCTTTCTTCTATCCCATTCAATTCTTTTGATGGTTGCCTTGGCCGCATAAATTGTAGACAATGAAGAAAGGTTATGCGGGTCGTCCCTCTTGAACTTACTAAGTAGCTTGCTTGGTTTAATTCCCCAACTTGTTCTTACTTGTTCGAACTCGTGCGGTTTCAACTTGGAAACTTGGCAGTGCCCAACAAGACTTTCCGGATCTTTATGGTTATGCCAACCAACATCAACTTTATTCATTCTACACATGTTATCGGTTTCTTTGTTCCTCCAAAAAATAATCTTGAATCGGCATTCACACTTCTTTGACTTCGTCTTGTACACCCTAGTCGTCTTATTATCATACACAACCCTTTCTATTGTGACTTACGTCCGACGACCCACTACACTCGCATACCATTTCAAACCGCGTATCTCTTTGTTGGGAGTTTTTCACTAGAACGCACATCTTCTCTTTTGCTTTCTCAACAATCCAATTTACCGCGTCGTCTTTTTCCTTCCATTCCAAATCATTAGCATAATGTGCGGAAGTATCAGGACCCCTAACATTGTGAGCTTGAGGCTGATCCATCTTCGGTACCAATGCAATCTACAAAACAACACAAGTTAGTTAATATGTATCTACAAAAGTCGGCAGGGTCGATATATAAAACAACGCCGGCTCAAGAACCGTCGGTTTGGTCTAAGAATAAAAGAGTGTCAACCAAACAACCGTCGGCAGGGTCGACGTACCCAGAACAAAGCCGACTTAAGCATGTTTCAAATTCGTTTCCTGTGCTGCAAAAAATCTTGTAGTCGGCAGGGTCTATATATAAAACAACACCGGCTAAATAACAACCGGCTTGGTCGTAAAATAAAACAGTGCCGACCAGACTATATTCGGGAGGGTCTACATACCACTACAATGCCGGCTTAAACATGTTTCAAATAAGGACTTCTGTGTTGCAAAAACACTTGTAGTCGGCAGGGTTCATATTTTCGACCTTGTTGACTATAATACTGCTCATGAAAAGTCGGAGCATTAGGTAATATATACCACGCCGACTTTTACAGTCGGCATGATCGACAATCGCCGACCTTGCCGACTCTGGGCAGCAAAAATGAGAAAAAAAAAAAGAAGCAAAATCGATGATTTGCATGGAAAAATCACAATCTTCACCACGTAAGTTGTCTACCTGATTACTTGCGGCTCCATTCTCTTCTTCTTGGTCATTGGATTCTACGTTTGGCTCAAGACATTCATCACTTCCATACCCATCTTGAGTTTGAGGAAAATAAAAGTGAGGATCATGCATATAATCCATTTGATCATGATCTGGTAGATCATCATACAAGTACTCATCTATAGGAGGAAAGTTAGAAGACTCCCCAATTTCAAAATCAGGATTTGAATCACTCATCTCACTCATATGACAAATTTCTCAAAAACCTAACTAACTCCCCCAAAACCTCCTCTACTACTTCATACTCTTTCCTACTCTCAATTATTTCCAAATCCACTCGTATAAATCCACTAACTAATCTAACTAATTTAATTAATCTAATCATTTCAATTGAATTAGTGTTAATCATTGCAGGGGCAATTTTGCCATTTAGAAAATACAAGGTTAAGGGGTGGATTCTTTTACTTCAAAATGACTTAGCTTTTGTCTTATTAGGTATACCCCAATTAATTTGGGTATACCCCAATCAAGCCAGGATTTTATACCCGGCTAGTTTGGGGCATAGCCGACTTATAAGAGGTGTATCACTAGAAGACAAAAACGTAATATTGTGAAGTAAAATAAAAAAAAAAATTATTCAATTATTTTCCGTAATCGCTAATCTACCCATAATTAGTTAGTGTTAGTTTAAATGATTAATTGATGTTTAATTTTGTGAACCGATGAATCAACTGATATCAATCTATCATGAAAACTTGGAATTTTTATGAATCTTTTGGAAAAATACAACCCAGAATGGTAGATGTTCACGGATCGTAGACCGATTAATCTTGATGTTCAAGAATCTGTGGATGTTCATGCACTCATAGGTCGATTCTAGGTTGATGTTCTTCATTCACGAAAAACACTAAAAATAGGTGTATAAGACTCAGAACATAGACCGTTCGTGAAATTAACCAGTGTTGATTGACCGTCAAAACATCAAAAATTGATTTTTTTTTTATGTTCTTGATCCATGAATAACATCAACCTAGAATTGACATATGTTCTTCATTTTTATGTCCGACTGATCACAAACAATTGATACAATCCGCCACAGTGCCAATTGTAAAAAAAAAAACTCAACAATGATGATTTTTTTTACATAAAAATACGTCTATAATCGGTGGATGTAGCTCCCCCCATATACCGACTTATAACTTAAGAGAGTTTTTTTTTTTTTTTTTTTTTTTTTTTTTTTTGTTTGTTGTTGTTGTTGTTGTTACAAGGATCGGTTTAGATAACTTCCCCTTATCTACCGATTGTAAACCCGGCATTTCTTTGACTGTTTTGCTTATAACTTCTTCGTCCGACGTCAGAGTGACCTCATTTTTTCGACATGCACTCATATTTTTATTCTCTATAATATAGACATAAAAATTTCCGGATTTGGACAAGTTCTAATTAGTCTTGGATCCAAGGATTCCATACTTGTACCCCATACTCTTAAATTAAAAAAATTGGGCATTTCCTTTAGCCATAATCGGTTTATATGAATGTCCACACCAACTGATTTTGGGTTTGATGTTCTTCAACCACGAAGAACATCAAGTACAATCGGTCGATGTGGTCATGAACATCGACTGATCAATGTGGGAGTTTTGTGGTTTTCCACTTTTGAATAGATAAATCAATCACAAGTATAATTAAGAGTAATGAGTTGCAATGTTCAGTTTGAATTTTTTTTAGAAAAGAAATGATGAAATTTTCTTTGAATAGTAGTTAGAATCGATTGATGAAGTTGGGTTTTAGTTTTAGTTTGTGAGAAAAATAATTTGAATTAGTTTTAGTTTTGAAAGAATTTGAATATGTTTCAAATTTAGGAGAATGAGGGTTAGGATTTAATTTTAATAGTGAGGGTAACTTAATATTTTTACCGAGTTTAGACGTCCCTTGTCCCCTTAGTCTAGGTGGGTGAAGAAAATGGTAGGCCTCAAATAATTTCCTAGACCTAAAACTAACCGGAATTTTATACTCTTTTCATTTTCATACCAATAACAGCATATAACGTCTTTTTCCTGAATAATAGTATGAATTATTTTTGGAATAATAATTTAGACATAATTCGAATTCCTACCGTTATCTTTGTTTTTTATTTTTGAAGTAAAAGGTTATATTAAAGAACCTTTAGAAAAAAAAGAGGATATATCAAAGGAAAAAATATTTATCTTATCTTTTCTAATGTCAGTACTATAAAATAAAAAATACCAACAACATTACATTTTATGTTATACTAGTAGATGCATTATCGTTGTGAGGTGTCGACATTAGTCCCACATTATATGAGATATATAAATTCATGTCGTCTATAAAGCATTAGGCAACCTTAACTTTGCGAGATGGCTTTCGAAGTTAGTTAAACTCATGGATTTCAATATAGTATCAGAGCAGACAATTTATGTGATGAGTCATTTGATCACACCTCTATTTCGCATCATCCAATTTACAAGATTAATTAGATCAGGTATGTGTACTTCAATATGTGGTGATTATGATCGATACCTAATTCCTCAAATCTAAACTAGAATAGTGTATACTCTTAATAAGAGTAGGTATTGTATATTTGGGGTCATGATTATTTGTCTCAATAGGGGATTCACCACCAATCCCATTCCAATAGATTTTGACGCTCCGGTGCTAAATTTACCCAGGTTCGTTGTTATCAACGACATGGACTTCATAATTAAAACTATAAATTCCAATAAAGAGGTAATGTTACGGTTTCTTATAAAAGAACTTGAATATACGCCCCTGTTTAAAAATGCGCATCCGGTTAAACAAAATATTCTTGGAAAAATAAAAATTTAAAATGACGGAAAACGGAAGCGTAAAACATAGAAAATATAGCAGAAAAGAAGAATAACTTGAGATCAACTCATGTTTTCATTGAATAATTCTAATATGTTATAATACTAAAATAGATGTGTCTCCTTGTATAGGAAAGCTTGATCTCTAGTTCGAGGAAACCTGAATATATCAGAGTAAAGAATTTGTGTAACGAGTTATTTGACCGCACCTCTACTCTGCATCACCCGATTTACGAAATCAGTTAGGTCCATAGATTTCGGAATGTGGTGATTGTAATCCAAACTAAAACTGTGTTTACTCTTAATAATAATATGTTTAACCCCAAACCCGTTGCATAGTAAAGGTATTGTATAATTGGGATCCTAATGGTTTGTCTCAATAGGGGATTTACCATCAATGCCAGCTCAATATATTTTTGACGCTCCAGTGCTAAATTTTTCCTGGTTCCTCTCTACCAATGATGCTCCAGTGCTAATTTTTTCCTGGTTCGTCTCTACCAATGACGTGGACTTGAAATGTATATCTATAAATTTCAAGAAAGAGGTAATGTCATGGTCTCCTCTGGATTATACACCACTGGTGCTTTAAAATACACATCCGGTCGAACTAAATACCTTGGAAAACTGAAAAATCCAAAATTGCAAAATGACGGAGAACGAAAACGTATAATTTAAAAATATAGTAGAAAAGAAGAATGCCTTGAGATTAACTCATGCTTTCATTGATAATTTTAATGTGTTATAAAACTATAATTAACATGTCTCCTTTTATACGAAAGTCTTGAACTCTAATTCTAAGAACCCTGAATCAAAGCAGAAAATTTGTATGACGAGTCATTTGACCACATTTCTGCTTCGTCTCACCCGATTTACAAAAACAGTTATGCTCATGGACTTCAATATGCAGTGATTATGATCAACACTTAATCCGTCAAATCTAAACTAAAATCGTGTCTACTCTTAGTAAGAGCATATTTAACCCCCAACTAGTTACATAATAAAGATATTGTATAATTAGGGTCCTGATCATTTGTCTCAATCAGGGATATACCACCAATGCCAACCCAGTACATTTTTGACGCTCCAGTGCTATTATCTTGTTTCTTTCTTACCAACGACATGGACTTGAAATGTATAACTATAAATTCAAAGAAAGAGGTAATGTTACTGTCTCTTATAAAAGAACTTGAATATGCACCTCATGTCCTTTAAAATACGCATCCGGTTAAACCAAATTTTCTTGGAAACTGAAAATTCAAAATTCAAAATGACAGATAATGGAAGCGTAGAATATATAAAATATGGTAGAATATAAGAATAACTTGAGAATAAATCATGTTTTCATTGAATAATTTTAATGTGTTACAAAACTACAATAGTGTGTTCCTTTTACTGGAAAGACTTGAACTCCAGTTCTAGGAACCCTAACTTGCAATCTAAGTGCTACTAAAAATAAATAACTTCTGAAAATAAATAAATCCTAAAAATAAGAAATACTAGAAATAATAATACTAACAACACGCAGAGACCTGTCGATATCCTTGTATATAATTGGAAAAATGGCCAGGATGTTTGTTGTTTCACCTTTCACTGGTAGTGGCATCCGCGCTTTTACTCTTGGGCAAGCCACTCTAATGTTATTCTGCGGAAACAAAACAAATACTTGGCAAATACTTAGTACATGGGTATGGTTTCGGTATTTTGGCTTTCTCGACCCTGGGTGAGCTTGCTGAAGGCATCGTCATCTTTTTGAAGAGGTTGAAGAATTTTCTGGCTAACAATGACGCCAATACTAGTTTAGGTAGTTTTATTTTTCATAGAGTAGGTGTGGCTTTTCAAAAGGGTGTTGGGGCCTAGCTTGTCGCTCGGCTGCCAACTAACTCATTGTAACAATTATTTATATTTGTTTTTCAATAAAGGTCCTCTGAGGTGTGACGAGATACATGCCTTCCCTTTTCAATATGTCAAGGCGTGACTCAGTGCTTTGGAAATGCAATAAAACCAAGCATGCTCAAGAGTACTTACTTGCTATTCCAGCTGATGGGCTTGGACAGAAGTTGGGGCCACGTCAGTTTTGTGTAGTTCTTAGTTAAAATAGACACTTCTCTCTTTGCAGAAAACAATATGTGTTTGTGTTGTAACAAGGATATGGATGTATATGGTGACCACGCCTTACATTGTGCTAACGAAGTTGGACTCAAGTTGCGACATGATCTTGTTTGTGACACCTTTGCGGATATTTGTTATAGGGCAGGTGTGCACACTAAAGTTGAAGCGTCTTTGGGTCTCTTATCTCGTGATGGCGGTGATTCCAGACCAGCAAACATTGTTTTCTACAATTGGGAGGAAGCATGTGATACTTGTTTGGATGTGAAGGGGGTGTCTCCTTTTGTCGGGGTGGTGTAAAAGTTTTTACACGGTCTTGCTTTGTTTAAAACAGTTGAGCGTAAAGGGTAGATACCTTGATGTATATAGATCCAATGGATATAGTTTTGGTACTTTGGCGTTTACCACTTTAGGTGAGCTTGGTACTGAAATTGTAGAGTTTTTGTTAAGATTAAAAAACTACATAGATAGACATGATGCTAATATTAAAGTTCACAATTTTATTTTCATTAGATTAGATTTATCCATCCAAAAGGGGTTGGAGCCCAACTTGTTGCTAGGCAACCTACAAGTTTCTTGTCAAAAAATTTCTTTTCTTTTTAGTATAATCTTTATTTATTTTTTAATACAAAACCCTAAATAATAATAGTAAAAATCTTAAATCTAATGAATGTCATACATCAAGCCTGTCATCTTGAAAAAATTTCGTTCGTATTGAAAAATTATTGAAGAGGACGTCCTACATCATGCCCGCAAACTTGAGCATAAGTCGACCTCAATTCACCTGATATTGCAAATGGCACGTCCATCGAATAATTTATTTTGAGTAAGTTGTTGATCGGATAATATACCTCACAATAGATTGGCGAACACAAAATATGATGATGCCATATGTAAAACAATCTGGGTGATAGGTGTAGAATACACCATATTTACTATATAAGAGTTTATGTTTTCTTTGCTATTTTTCTTGTAAATTATGTATTTTACGCTTGTTTTGAGTTTTATAGCTACTTTTGAGTCGCACGGAGGAAAAGAAGAAGAAATCACCCAATTGAGCCAAAAGGGCAAAAAGGTCATTTTACGGACGATTGATATATGGAGCCCAGTCAAGGTTAAGGGGCAACTTTCGAGGAATACTATAGACAAAGCCAAAGAGGTTAAGGGGCCGGAAACTTTGGCTAGCCCTTATCGAAGTGACCACCTACTATAGGCACCCATCGGGGTGGTTTTTTATGTTAGGCGTTTTAATCCCAAACCATTACAACCAACTAGAAAAGCGTTTCTCTCAATAATTTCACATCTGAAATTGGGAAGAAAAGCAAACTTATTGATTTTCTTGTCTCGAGAGAAGTAAGATCTTTGTCGAATTGTGAGACAGAGAGAAGGATGGGGTTTGTGTTGATTTTTGATAAACCGGGAGAGAGAGGTTGTTCAAGTGATAATGGATGAATCAAGGTTTGAAGAATTGAAGACTCGTGATGTCGAGAAGATGGGTTTGATTAAGAATACAGAGAAGATTGAGACTGGGTTTGCGCTAATTTGAAGAATGGTGGTGGTCTGAGGTTTGAATGGTTCGAATCTAAGATGAATTCGAGCATATCTTGTTGATGGTTGCTGCTGTGAGATGAAGAAGAGATTCAGAGAATCGGGATGGGTTCACTGAGATATGGAAGAGAAATCGATGCTGGGTTCTTGAGGATGAATTTGATGGCGATTGAAGAGATATCTGAGATGTAAAAGATGGGTTAGTTTCTAAATTTGAATCTCTGGTAAATATGTTGAGTCCGTGAGAAGTAGATGGTCATGGTCTTGCAATCGATTCGGGGAAGAAGGAGATAGAGTCATTATTGTGAAACCCATCTAAGGCAGATCGGTGAAAATGGGTTGAAAATTCGGGGAAGTGGTGTCATTGGTGGGGGCCACTGGTTGAAATCGAAGCGATTATGAAGACACAGGGAAGAATTTGATGCTGTTGAATGAAGAAATGGAAGAATGGGTTCGTTGATAGTGAGATTCAGAAGGAGATGGGTGTTGTTTCGATGGTGCTGAGTTGAAGAAAATGGAGTAAGCTCTGAGATGGTATGCAGTCGGATTGTGAAGCTCCGGTAACAGAGGAGAATAGCTGTTGGTGGCGTTCGAATGAACATTGGAACTATGAATGTTTAAACCACTTAGATGAATGTTAGGCGTGAAGGAATTGAAGAAATTGAGGCCTGAATTCGGTAGGAAATGTTGTAGAAACAAAGTAAGCTCGTTGATTTTTCATCTCGCCGAGTTAACTCGGTGCACGCCGACATCGGTCCCAACTCACCGAGTAAGACCATTCACCAATTCAAGGTCCGACTGCTGTTCTTTGATTCGTGGCTGACTCGGATGCTGACACAACCTTATCTCGTCACCCTTTGACCCGCTGACTAACAGTTGACTGACGGTTGACCCGTTTGACCGTTAGTCCTAACGGAGGACTGACGGAATATTCCGTCGAATATTCTCTCGACGGACAGACTTTTCGGGATGGTCGGCGCGACATTCCTAGCAGATTCCGCCATAATACCAGTTTTCCGGCGAGCCAAAAATTCCAGAATTTTCTATGGACTTTTCTCATGGGTGTGAAGACTTGGGCTAGGAATTGGATGGAGAATTGGATTCAAATTTGGAAAGAGAAGATGGAAGAGTTGAGAAAGGCTTGGTTTTGGAAATTGAATTGCTAAAGGAAAAGGATTCTATTCCTTGGAAGATTTGGAGAATATTGAAGCCTATAAATAGAGAAGTTTTACACATCTTTTACACACATCTCTACACACACAACAATTTTCTTTTCTTATTCTTTGTGTGAACTCTTTAGCATGAGTAGCTAATTTTATTATTGATTGAGGATGAATTCCTAGTTCTTAATACATGATTTGAGTTTTGTTTCAATTCTATCTTGAAGTTTTTCACATGATTATCGTTTGTTTTTACTAATAGGAATGTTTATTCATTCATGATTAATTGATAGATTGTTTAGAGTGCACGCTAAATTGATTTGTTAATTTGATCTAAAGCTAGTGAAAGTTAGGGGATAAGTAATCGTTTCTTGACTTTTTACATAAGTAGCAAACACGAGACCTTGCGGAGGGATTCCGTGGAGCAATTGTGTGTGAAAACAACGTTAGCAAGTAGACCTTGATCTAAGAGTCTAACTACTAATATTGACCTAATAAGTTCATAAATCTTAATGCGTTTATTTAAATTACATCTAGAGTGATCTACTACTAGGTGGTTTGGTAAATAGAATCCGGTAGTCGAGAACTTCCGTGTCCGGTGATACAAGGGATTTAGGGGTTTAGCACTGATCTAGCTGCTTTACCTACGGTTGGTGATAATCTGTGACTAATAACATGTGGATGAAAAGAACATAACTTTAATCATTATTTTGCAACGAAGAAGGATTCCTTGATCTTGTCTCTCTTATTGCTTTCAACTTTATCTTTTTAATTGCTTTGTTTATTTTCTTTTGCTTTCTACACCCCCTTTCGTGACAATTTTTACAACTAGAATCTCTTGCTCCTCGTGGGAACGAACTTGACTTCCATTATATTATTTTTAATTGAGTGGAAATATTGATTAATTTGATTGCACCTACGACACGCATCACTGGGTAGTAATTCTCTCGCAATATTTTTGATCTTCAACAACAGTGGAAAAAAAATCTTCAACTTGGGTATTAAATGACTTACAAGAACGAGATAATATTTCAGGTTTTGATGTTGGTGAAACCACTTTATCACTATCTGGGTGAATAATTTGTTGTCAATTATGATCGACATGACAATTTGGATCTGCTTCTCCATCACGAGGTTGATGAGCATCATTGTGGTTCTATGTAAGAATGGTCCAACTGGCTAAAACTAATTCCATAAATTCAGGTTGATGTTGAGTTGCGACTTGAGATTTTGCAAGTAAACGTTGAACCGAGGCTTGAGTTTCTATAAGTTGATACACATTGTCTTCAAGCTAAGACGGTTCTTTTTATCTGTATTTGTCATGATGAAATATGGGCTGCCACATAATTAAAATGGTGTTTTTCTTTCTTAGTGTGTGTGGATTTTCACCAAATAATTAGAAAAGAAAAAGATAGGCAACTAAGAAGTTGAACCAATATTAAAAGGTGAAAGTAAAAGAAAATGATTTTTTGTTTTGATTTTGAATAACTGAAAAATAAAAGGATAGAATTTAGACGAAGAGATGTGGATATCTCAATAGGTAGAAGACACGAAAGAATAATGAAGATTAGATTGAAAAGAAAAAAAGGGATCGCAGACAGACACTTCATGAAAAAGCGGGGGTACAACAACCACACCCAATATTTCGCTTAGAAATCTGTATGGACTAACTCCAATATACTTTCAAGAGAATCAACTAGACTCAATCTTAATAAAGTATATCAAAGAGTTATATTATCTCGATCTCTCGATTTAATTCTTACTCAAGCAAATATAAATCTGCGGGTCTAATTAAACACAAGAGAGATAACTTGGATGGTACCAAAGACCAATATCCAAGTGTCAATCAATATAAATCAACATCCAAAGGTTGGATATTCTAATTGATTGATCTTAACGCACAACCTGTGATATTTCAATTATATAACAAAATATAATGCGGAAAAAAATAACACAGACACCAGAAGTTTTGTTAACGAGGAAACCGCAAATACAGAAAAACCCCGGGACCTAGTCCAGATTGAACACACACTGTATTAAGCCGCTACGACACTAGCCTACTACAAACTAACTTCGGTCTGGACTGTAGTTGAACCCCAATCAATCTCATACTGATCCAAGGTACAGTTGCGCTCCTTACATCTCTGATCCCAGCAGGATACTACGCACTTGATTCCCTTAGCTGATTTCACCCACAACTAAGAGTTGCTACGACCCAAAGTCGAAGACTTTAATAAACTTGTATCACACAGAAAAGTCTACGGTAATAGATAAATCTGTCTCCCACAGAAATACCTACGAGTTTTGTTCCGTCTTTTGATAAATCAAGGTGAACATGAACCAATTGATAACCTAGACTTATATTCCCGAAGAACAACCTAGTATTATCAATCACCTCACAATATCTTAATCGACGCGGAGAAAGAAGATATTGTGGAATCACAAACGATGAGATGAAGATGTTTGTGATTACTTTTATATCTTGCCTATCGGAGATATCAATCTCAATCCAATCGTTACGATTGTACTCAAACGATAGAAACAGCAAGATCAGATCACACACCTACAAGAAAGTAGTATCGGTCTGGCTTCACAATCCCAATGAAGTCTTTAAGTCGTTAACCTACAGGGTCTCGATAGAAACCTATGGTTAAAGGAGAATCGACTCTAGCTTATACAACTAGTATCACACAGGAGGTGTGGGGATTAGGTTTCCCAGTTTTTAGAGTTCTCCTTTATATAGTCTTTCAAATCAGTTCAAATGACTCAAATGAACTAGTTAGAGAGTTGTTCAATTGCTTAGATCTTATAGAAGTATACAAGACACAATCGAAGCAAAAACCATTTGATTCACTCGAATTGATTCATGAACTTTATAGCCACGATTTGCAAACTTGCATTCCTTAGATAATATAAGTATAAGTTCACGAATAATCGTTTTTAGAATATAACCAACCTAAGTACGCGGACTAGGCACGCGGACTTAAGTACCCGGAATAAGCTTGTAAAAGTTTACAAACTCCAACATATTTTCTCGGGAAGAGAACCTCCGACAGTACGCTGACTGGGTTCGCGGACTCTTGTTCCGGTTTTCCTGATCAACAAAGTAAGCATACTTTGGTTCAAGGAATAAGGACTTATACATGTATGCATTTCCACACAATGCTTATATCCCACAGTGGTTATATAATCTAAACTCTCATTTCAATCATTGAAACATTCTTAGAGGACGTTATATAGTTGTTATTCACAAACTATTTTTCGTCAAAGCCATTTTCAAGTAATTGAAACATAACATGACTTTCGTCACTAGGTAAAGATGAACTTGGCCAAAGCGAAAGCTTACCAACACATATTTCGAGAAATAGATAAGCGAGATAAACTCGGCTCGAAATAGCAAATGTGTATAATCAAAGTCTATATAGCAAAATGACTTTTGTCTCAAGATAGAAGATAGAGTAGATAGACTTTTGAGTGATAGATAAGTTCAAGTCTCCACATACCTTTTAGTCGATGAAGTTTCACCAGTTCCTTGAGTAGTTCTTCGTCTTGTATGATGATCGCCATGGAGTTCTTGAGCTCAACTACACTTTTTATCCTAGTCCGAGACTTAGATATAGTAGACTAGAAATCAAGACTTATAGTTTTGATCACTAACATTGACAAACATGCTTGAGATAGCAACGCATGCGAGTTCGACCGAGCAGCGCTCTAACAATCTCCTCCTTTGTCAATTTTAGTGACAAAACTATCAATACATATGGAATACAAAAATAAATAAATAAACATTTGTATCTCCTATTCCACATGCCTAATCTTCAACATTACTCGAAATCTTCGTCACTTCCAAGTACTCCAATGATCCCAAAGGTTGTAAGTTTAGCATCATTGTTGTTGAAAATCCGTAGTTATAACAATGAGAAAACAAGAATTCTCAATCATTGTTATACAGTGTCATAGTATTATTATACAGTAACAAAGTTCAATTGTATCACAACTGAAAAAGCGGGGGTACAACAACCACACCCAATATTTCGCTTAGCAATCTGTATGGAAAAACTCCAATATACTTTCTAGAGAATCAACTAGACAGTCAGACTCAATCTAGAGAAAAGTATATCAAAGAGTTTATATCTCAATCTCTCGATTTGATCTTTACTCAAGCAAATATAAATCTACGAGTCTTTATCAAAGAGAGATAACTTGGATGGTACCAAAGACCAATATCCAAGTGTCAATCAATTTAAATCAACAACCAAAAGGTCGGATATTCTAATTGATTGAACAACGCACAACCTGTGATATTTTAATTATATAAACAAATATAATGCGGAATAGAAATAACACATACACCAGAATTTTGTTAACGAGGAAACCGCAAATGCAAAAAACCCGGGACCTAGTCCAGATTGAACACACACTGTATTAAGCCGCTACAGACACTAGCCTACTCCAAATTATCTTCGGTCTGGACTGTAGTTGAACCCCAATCAATCTCACACTGATCCAAGGTACAGTTATGCTCCTACGCCTCTGATCCCATCAGGATGCTACGTACTTGATTCCCTTAGCTGATCTCACCCACAACTAAGAGTTGCTACGACCCAAAGTCGAAGACTTTAATAAACAAATCTGTATCACATAGAAAAGTCTACGGTAATAGATAAATCTATCTCCCACGAATATACCTACGAGTTTTTGTTCCGTGTTTTGATAAATCAAGGTGAACAGGAACCAATTGATAACCCAGACTTATATTCCCAAAAAACAGCCTAGTATTATCAATCACCTCACAATAATCTTAATCGACGCAGCGAAAAAAGATATTGCGGAATCACAAACGATGAGACGAAGTGTTTGTGATTTCTTTTCTATCTTGCCTATCGGAGATATAAATCTCAAGCCAATTATTCCAATTGTACTCGTACGATAGAAACAACAAGATCAGATCACACAACTACAAGAAAAGTAGTATCGGTCTGGCTTCACAATCCCAATGAAGTCTTTAAGTCGTTAACCTGATTTAGAGAAGAAAACCCAAGGTTAAAGGAGAAACGACTCTAGCTTATGCAACTAGTATCACACGTAAGGTGTGGGGATTAGGTTTCCCAGTTGCTAGAGTTCTCCCTTGTATAGTCTTTCAAATCAGGGTTTGCAATCGATGTTAGCTTGGTAACAAAGCATTCAATATTCACCATTAGATGAAAACCAGATTAGATTCAAGCTAATATTTCTCAACCGTTGGATCGAAACCATAGCTTGTTACACACAAATGAAATGTCCAATTTTGGGTTTATGTAACCGTTCCCAAACATTAACATTTGTTGGTTCAACAATAGTTAACCAAATGGCTAGCCATATGATCACTCTCATATCAACCATATTCTTCTTCACCATAACTAGTTCAAATGACTCAAATGAACTAGTTACAGAGTTGTTCAATTGCTTAGAAATTATGTGTAACACCCCGTATTTTTAGCATGGCGCATGCTAAAAGATGCGCCATTTGCTTGTGATGAAGCTTCATCCAAAGCTTCCGCAGCGTGAAAAAGGTGGATTGGGTTAGGGCCAAT
This sequence comes from Papaver armeniacum, assembly GCA_023531295.1. NCBI lineage: Eukaryota > Viridiplantae > Streptophyta > Magnoliopsida > Ranunculales > Papaveraceae > Papaver > Papaver armeniacum. Next base: position 104,052 of record JAJJWW010010970.1, on the reverse strand, counting down.
ACCACGCCAAAAATGGCGTATTATGTTTGGCATTTGGTCAAGGGACAATATTGCATCATCACGATGCATTAGGCCAGTTGGGTAAGTGGCCTTGAGCTTACAGCGTAATCATTGCACATTATGAGAGTTATTGGCCAACAACCAATATCGCACAATCATTGTGCATCAGACCGAGAGGGCTGGTCGAGAGAATATTGCATAATCATTATGCGATAGGCCAAAGAGAATGTCGCATAATCATTGTGCAAAGAGACGGAACGAGTGGTGCACAATCATTGTGCAATGAACGGAAACTCCAAGCAATCATTGCGGTCATTCAGAAATTCATGGCAACGTCCATGAATAGTGAAGCATGTCAATATGCTCCCCTTTTCATACTTGTAGAAATTCCATTAAGACATATATAGGGAGGGGTAGTTGGTTGAAGGTGCATATGCGGACTATGTACCAAGTAAGCTTCATAGCTTAGTCCAGGAAGAGTATAAATGATGCCTAAGGCTCATTTATAGTTGCGTAGCCTCGCGAAGAGGGCATTTGATGCTTAGGCATCGTTATGCCATATTGCGGACCAAACATGCATCACTTGGATGCATTTCGACGGAACGGCCTATACGGACTAGGCCATTTCCATTATTGCTTGGACACACCCATGCAAACGAGTTGGATTAAGTTTCTGTCCCTTCGAGGATGAACTACGGTCTCGTGCTTTCGATCCCTTTTAGAGTAGGGAAGGGTACGTAGGCAGCCGCAATGAGTTGCGGATTGCCGGTCCAGCACTTTGTCGCTCATATCATCTAATCGGAGATGATTGCGACATTCTGGCCTCTCATATCATCTAAGCTCGGTAGCTCGACGCCAGAGATGATTGTGGCCATACTTGATGAGGCTTAGTTGCATGCCAGCAAGTGGATGCTCATACTTCCTATCAAGCTACAAAGAGCAAGCTATAGCCTATCTGGAGGCGAAAACCCGCCGTCACTTATGTAACTACACAAGACACAATCGAAGCAAAAACGGTTTGATTCACTCGAATCGGTTCATGAACTTTATAGCCACGGTTTGCAAAAGCATTCCTTAGTTTATATAAACATGAGTTCAAGAACAACCGGTTTTAAATATAAGCTACTCAAGTTTGCGGACTGGGTTCGCGGACTTAAGCTCACGGAAGGAGTTCACAAACTCCAGCAGAAATTCTCGGGTCGAGAACTTCCGCCAGTTCACGGAATTGGCTCACGCCACATTCCGTTTCTCTTGATCAACAAAGTTCGCAAACTTTGGTTCAAGGAATAAGGACTTATACATATATATGTTTCCACAACAATGCTTATATCCTACCAATGGTTATGTAATCTAAACTCTCATTTCAATCATTGAAACATTCTCAGAGAACGTTATATAGTCGTTATTCACATACCATTTTTCGTCAGAGTAATTTTCAAAGTGATTGAAACATAACATGACATTCTTCACTAGGTAAAGATGAATTTGCCTAAAGCAAAAGCTTACCAACACATATTTCGAGAAATAGATAGGCGAGATAAACTCGGATCGAAATAGCAAATGTGTATAATGAAAGTCTATATATCAAAACGACTTTTGTCTCAAGAATAGGAGATAGAGTAAATAGACTTTTGAGTGACAGATAAGTTCAAGTCTCCACATACCTTTTAGTCGATGAAGTTCCACCAGTTCCTTGAGTAGTCCTTCGTCTTGTATGATGATTGCCATGGATTTCTTGAGCTCAACTACACTTTCTATCCTAGTCCGAGACCGACTATAAATCAAGACTTATAGTTTTGATCACTAACATTGACAAACATGCTTGAGATAGCAACGCATGCGAGTTCGACCGAGCAATGCTCTAACAACAACTTCGACAACAATACTATGGTGATATGTATCACCCCCCCTTAGTCAATACTCCATCTCACATGGAAACCACTCCCCCTTACATAATGATCCGAAAACCATATGTATTTGTAGTGTGAACTACACATTAATTCTCCCCCTTTTTGTCAATAAAATTGGAAAAGGTACGAAAACGGGATCCTAATGAAAATTTCCATAGAGACATTTCATGACCAAAAGTAAGCACATATCAACTTATTTAGATGCAATCGTATAGCCGAAGCTAAATGCTTTCATCAAGGAGTTTATAAAGATACAAGATAACCCCTATAATATTCCACAGCCGCACTCCACACAAAGATTTGGCAATTAAGCACAAGTTCAATTAAGAACTCTCCCCCATAATATGTCATGCCCGAAAGAACAACAAGAGCGACCTTAATTTCATAAGAAAATAAGGATTTCTTTGGACATAACAAATCACATACGAATATGAATTTGAATCCAAAAATACTCAATTAGATTAACCACAAGAGAACCCATAATTAATCTAATCGGAATTGCTCGACATAAGAGAACTTACGGAGCCTCACAGTATATACATAAAATATGGATCAGGGAAGATCAATACTGAAGAATAGACAAGGATTCATTCTATTTTCCATCACTATTTGCACAATGACATACAATAGACATAATCCTTGTAAACAAAAGTTCATCCTATCTTCCATCAATATTTGCATAATGACATAATAGGCTTCAAACTTTTGTGATGTCAAAATCTCATTCATTATTTTATCAATACATGCATATCGACATACGAAAGATTTAACTTTTGACAAGGTATGGGACAATCATAGTTCACGGACGCAAACACACATATCCCATAAAAAATTGCAATATATAAAACCATAAAGATTAATACTGCAAAAATCATCTTCCAAATAATTTTTTAGAATTTAAACCAATAAACCTAAAAACATGAAGATGAAAACGTTGGACATAGCTATGTGTAATCACAATAATGTCTATTCCAAACTCTAGTTATTCTTCTAAACAAAACAAGAAAAGAAGATTTACTAGACAAATAAAATCAACAAGCTAAAAAAAAACAAAAACAGACTCCTATGCCAAGGTCGAACACAAACTGAAGTCAAATAGACGGTTCGTGATCCTCACGAGTCTTGAGGTCTTTGAGCTTGTGATTGACACCATCCATTACATCTTCAGAGAAGGGATTCTCTTTGAGAAGATCATTGATGTGAGATTTTATAAGACCAAGGTCAGAAGTAACCTTTTTCAACTCAGTTTTTAACACATCAAGACTTTTCAAAATATTAACGAGCTGTAGTTTTGATTCCTCAAAGTATTTAAGAAAATCATGAACCACTTCAGCAGAGACCATATCCTCCTTCTCAACATCCTCATGAGTATAGGCATAGTAACCTGAGGCATTGGGATGATCATCTTCTACAAGAGTTCTTTTCTTCCTCCCTTAAGACTCGAAACCTATACCTTTATCAAGAAACCCTCTTGCAAACCCACAGGAACGTGAAGGTGAAGAGGATGACATTCTTGAAAACCAGAAAAAAAAACACCCAGAGTATGCGTACAATACTCAAAGGGTTGGTATTTAAAAGGTTTTCTATGGAAGGAAGTTTTTTAGGGTTTTCAAACAGTTGACTCGGACCAGAACACGGGTATCCATGCGAATACAACTTGACCCCCCCCCCCCCCCTTCCAAAAAAAAAAAAAACTAAAAACTTTTGCTACATGAAAATTCATAAATGGCTCAATAAATTCCATATCATCAGAGAAGCAATTTAGAGCACATGAGTAGCAGGCAACAAGGTTGCAAATGAAAACTTCTTTTAAAAAGAGAACACCAAGGAACAACCTTAACCACTTAAGCAAACTAGTTTGTGAACAATAGTTTAGCTATAGACAATAAGAAAATAGCTCAACTAAACAGAAAGCAATTTTGCCAACAGTATACCTGAAAAATAACACATCTTACTCAACAGGATTTTTATGAGTAAGTTTTTCAATTCTTGTGATTAATTGACACAAGTATGAGCATTACGCTCATTAATTGAACAATGTTTATGGTTGGGTCTCTTTTTCCTTTCAAATCTAGGAAGGAATCCCTTTTGATTTGAGTTCTTACCAGAAGAATTTTGACTTGAGAGGATAGACAACCTGTTGATAAAACTTTTAATCATCTTCTTCATGTTATCATTAATATCATCATTTTGCTCCTTTCTCCTGGAATTTTTTTCTCACCTAAGGTAACATTATCTTCTTTATTAACAGAAGACAAAACCTGATCTTTCCTTAGATGATTTTTGTTAAGACGACTGTTCTGCTTCTAAGTGTTCGAGAAACTCATTGAACTGACCTTCCTGGTAGCATACACAGGGTAAGTACGAAATCCAATCGGATTAGACATACGAATGTCAGTTACACCCTTGAGAATTGTGATATTTCAATTATATAACAAAATATAATGCGGAAAGGAAATAACACAGACACCAGAAGTTTTGTTAACGAGGAAACCGCAAATGCAGAAAACCCCCGGGACCTAGTCCAAATTGAACACACATTGTATTAAGCCGCTACAGACACTAGCCTACTACAAACTAACTTCAGTCTGGACTGTAGTTGAACCCCAATCAATCTCACACTAATCCAAGGTACAGTTGTGCTCCTTACATCTCTGATCCCAGCAGGATACTACGCACTTGATTCCCTTAGCCTATCTCACCCACAACTAAGAGTTGCTACGACCCAAAGTCGAAGACTTTAATAAACAAATCTGTTATACACAGAAAAGTCTATGGTAATAGATAAATCTGTCTCCCACAGAAATACCTACGAGTTTTGTTCCGTCTTTTGATAAATCAAGGTGAACATGAACCAATTGATAACCCGGACTTATATTCCCGATAGCCTAGTATTATCAATCACTTCACAATAATCTTAAACGACGCGGCGAAATAAGATATTGTGGAATCACAAACGATGAGACGAAGATGTTTGTGATTACTTTTATATCTTTCCTATCGGAGATATCAATCTCAAGCCAATCGTTATGATTGTACTCAAACGATAGAAACAACAAGATCATATCACACAACTACAAGAAAGTAGTATCGGTCTGGCTTCACAATCCCAATGAAGTCTTTAAGTCGTTAACCTACAGGGTCTCGATAGAAACCTAAGGTTAAAGGAGAATCGACTCTAGCTTATATAACTAGTATCACATGATGTGACTCAATAATGTTGTAGTAAAAAGGTTCGTTGAGACTTGTGAAAGCAAAAGATTTTAGACTTATAAAAATTAATAATAAAGAAAACTTAACACAAAATTGATTCAAGATATGAGAAAATAACCAAGACACTGATTCCACTATTACACATGAATGAATAACAAGAATAACCCAAAACTCTAATTATCTTTTAAATCCCTTGTTTCTTAATTCACAAATAATCAGACAAATTCTCAAAAATTAATTATATCCCTAAGCATAGATTATCTTAATACAAAGCATAACCTATCTAATTGAATCACAACTAATGAAAAGAATTTTGCAAACAATTTAAAACTCTGCAAAAGCAGTGATTGAGTGAATTATAAATTATAAATTAGAGCAAATAAGATAGTTACCAATTATTCATGCGTAAATAGCTTCCTCATTGCCTTGGTTGTGGGAGAATTAGCCGCTCATCATGTTGGAAACACGCTCAAAACTCATTTTTATTGCTCAAAGGAGGTGTACAAATGATGAAATGGAGAAAATGATAAAATCGGGTGTTTGCAACGATTATAAGTGTTGCAAACACTGTACAAAGAAGGTTAAAACTGTTACTGCTTTTAAGTCTGCCTCCATATTACGACCCACGTCGAAGTGTCGTTGTCACTGTAGAAGAACGACGGTCCGGCGTGCGTTGAATGTTCTTCGCGTTCTTCACACCAGCAGCAATGGTAGTCTCTGCAACTTCGATTTTTGGCTCTTGTAGTGTTCTAAAACCTCCCAAACTCTCCGTATCCCTTCTATGATATCCAATAGCTTCTTTTATACTCGACAGGGGCAAGAAATCTCGACAATAACTCCTCAAAATTCTGACATAGCTCGACAGTGAATAATATCTTCTCGCGAGTATTTTCTTCCATTTTTAGCTCTTCCACGCGTATACAGCTACTGAATATTCCTTATTCAACTCCTATACGCTTCTGCAGAGACCCAGCTCAATCCAAACACGTTCAACCACGTTGTAATCCCGTGTATTTCTTTCCCGTAACCGTGCTGCCCTGTTTTGCTTTAATCCCACGATGCGGCCAATTCTAACCAAACCAAGAGCCCATACCAGCCCTGTTAGTCTCTAACAGGTCGAACCATGAAGTTTCAGCGATTTAGTCTCCTTCTAACATGCCCAAAACACGAACCCTAACTCTTCCCGGTGGCTGCAAAAGTTCCCGCCAAAAACTGAATTTTGAATGAAAAAGAAGGTCACCCCTTATCCAACAGCTGGGGGTGCGAATATCAGTTGGGTGCCCCTTAGTAATTGGGTTACCCCTTATCCAAAGTGGGAGTCCGAATATCAAATGTCCTCCGGGGGTGTTCCGAGCAATTTTTCGAGCCGAATTTTCCAACAATTTTTATTTCCAAAAAATACCTACAAACACACAAAACACCATAATAAGGACAAAAACGAGTACTAACAATACGAAACATTGAGGACAAATTAGACGCATAAATGCGTCTATCATCATACATGAGGTGTAGGGATTAGGTTTCCCAGTTGCTAGAGTTCTCCTTTATATAGTCTTTCAAATCAGGGTTTGCAATCAATGTTAGCTTAGTAACAAAGCATTCAATATTCACCGTTAGATGAAAACCTGATTAGATTCAAGCTAATATATTTCAACCGTTGGATCGAAAAATTAGCTTGTTACACACAAATGAAATGCACGTTTTAGGTTTGTGTAACCGTACCCAAACATGTACATTTGTTGGTTCAACAATAGTTAACCAAATGAGCACTTTCATATTAACCATATTCTTCTTCACCATAACTAGTTCAAATGACTCAAATGAACTAGTTAGAGAGTTGTTCAATTGCTTAGATCTTATAGAAGTATACAAGACACAATCGAAGCAAAAACCATTTGATTCACTCGAATTGATTCATGAACTTTATAGCCACGGTTTGCAAACTTGCATTCCTTAGTTAATATAAGTATAAGTTCACGAATAATCGTTTTTAGAATATAACCAACCTAAGTACGCGGACTAGGCACGCGGACTTAAGTACCCGGAATAAGCTTGTAAAATTTTACAAACTCCAACAGATTTTCTCGGGAAAAGAACCTCCGACAGTACGCTGATTGGGTTCGCGGACTCTTGTTCCGGTTTTCCTGATCAACAAAGTAAGCATACTTTGGTTCAAGGAATAAAGACTTATACATGTATGCGTTTCCACACAATGCTTATATCCGACAATGGTTATATAATCTAAAATCTCATTTCAATCATTGAAACATTCTTAGAGGACGTTATATAGTTGTTATTCACAAACTATTTATCGTCAAAGCCATTTTCAAGTAATTGAAACATAACATGACTTTCGTCACTAGGTAAAGATGAACTTGGCCAAAGCAAAAGCTTACAACACATATTTCGAGAAATAGATAAGCGAGATAAACTCGGCTTGAAATAGCAAATGTGTATAATCAAAGTCTATATAGCAAAATGACTTTTGTCTCAAGATAAGAGATAGAGTAGATAGACATTTGAGTGATAGATAAGTTCAAGTCTCCACATACCTTTTAGTCGATGAAGTTTCACCAGTTCCTTGAGTAGTTCTTCGTCTTGTATGATGATCTCCATGGAGTTCTTGAGCTCAACTACACTTTCTATCCTAGTCCGAGACTTAGATATAGTAGACTAGAAATCAAGACTTATAGTTTGATCACTAACATTGACAAACATGCTTGAGATAGCAACGCATGCGAGTTCGAACGAGCAGTGCTCTAACACTTCTAAAATGAGAGGTGCCAAGTAAACCACCAAATTTTTTGTTCGGCAACTTGTATGGACAAAACCTAATACAATTGCAAGTAGACCAAGATAATGATCCTTGACAATATGTGTATAGAGTTTATATCTCTATCTCTTCTTAATCAGAAAGTGTAGACAATGAAGTCCGTGAACCTGCTTTTAAAGAAGAATACTTGGACGATCCAAAAATCAATATCCAACTTCAATCTAGTCGTATCCAAATAATTCAATCGGAATTCTGCCAAGTAGGAAACTTGTTATCTATCTTTCAAGATACGAATTCTACAAGAACAAGTCTGTAATCAATCACAATTAATATGGACATATCTACTAAGATTGAATACGTATTACTTGTGGAAATCATATTATAAATATAAATAATATAATGCAAAAAGAGAAAAACACAAGACACCAGAAGTTTTTTTAACGAGAAAACCGCAACAGCAGAAAAACCCAGGGACCTCATCCATATTTAAAGACCAAACTGTATTAAGCTACTACAGACACTATCCTGCTATAAGACTGCAGACTGGAATTTAGTTGAGATCGAATCCACCTTCTAAGCGATTCAATTACAGTCGTGCTCCTTACGTTTCCATTTAGATCAAAGTCAAGGCTTGGAAATCTGTTTGAAATAGACAAAGCTTGCAAACCTCATAATCTGGAACACGTACACTCAGTTAGCTGAGATGCCCGGATCTTTAACCACCTCTCAAGAACTAATTAATTAAGAGAAGTTTTCATATGTTTATCTTGAGGAATCACAAATTCTGAGACGAAGAGAACTTTGTGATTACTATCTATCTTGCCTGAAAGAGAATACGAAAACCTTTGATAACGTAACATCCAGATCAGATACATGAACTATCAAGATAAAAGATAGTTGGACTTGTCTACATGAATCCCCAAAGAGAAGTCTTTCAAATCGTAGACCTAATTATGTTTCTCGGAGGAAACCTCCAGTCAATAGAAACGACTCTAGCTATCAACTAGGACACAAAGTGTCGAGAGATTGATTTACAGTTGAAAGAGCATATCTATTTATATATGTTTAAGGGTTGCTTAGAATTCAAGCTAAGATAAAGTGAGATAAGAGAATCATTATCAAATAAGTCGCATGAGATCGAGTGTTACTCATCCTGAGTAAACCTCCAAGCACTATAATGAAACCATGTACGAAATACCGTCTGTACAAGCTCATTCTTTAGCCCGATTGAGCCCTCTCGCGTGTTATACTGGCCCGATACTAGCCCGATCGAGCATCCGGACTTTATGATTCGATCATAGCCATCCAACTCCACAAGCATGATTGGATGACCACAGATCAATTCCATCACCCTAAGCATGGTATGAAATACCCACGGCTTAGCTTGCCGATATGATCGCGGTCAGCCATCCAACTCCTGACATGATGGATGACCACGGATCAATTCCATCACCCCCAAGAAGGTATGGAATACACACGGCCGACCCGCATGGCTTCCCATTGGCCTTTGCTTGCAAGAAACCGTCCATACCAAGCATTATGGGCGGAAAACCCTAAAGTAGGGTTTGCAAGATATTACATGTGCCGCAAAACGGCCTCAACCATCCATCTTCGCAGTATAGATGGAGGGGGTGTAGATGCAAACTCAAAGGGCCCGAGCATGTCGACACAATCACCATGTGACCGCCACACACTTGGACCAATCGGTCAAAACCAACCATGGTTGGTTACAACACATTCGTCCGCTTTGAAATAAGCATGGTCGCGCGGCTTTGAAAGCCAAAATTGTTTAGATCACGTTTTCATGGGACGGTGAGACATGGAATGAACATCACTACCATCTTCACGCCAAACCAACCGGCCAGACCGACCAAGCTAGGTCGTCTTGGAAAACGCGGAAAGAGTGTGGCGCGCGACTTCTTGCGGTATCAAACTTCTATCGCAAAATCAATCTCGACCACTCCTCTTTGACTGGGTCAAATTGAGTGGCCCGGATCGCGCTTTCATGAGGGAACGGAATACGGCGCCACACCATCATGCCGTCAACACGCATGTATGGTCGGTCCTCTCAAAATCCTTCCCATGCTTGGTTCTCGACTAAGTGAAGAGTGATAGCCACCTCTTTAAAAACCCTAATTTCATCAACGGTCGCGGGGTGTCTCAAACATCATCTCATCCGTCCGACTTCACCAAACTTGGTTATACAACTCGGGTCGGGAGTTATTTGGTTAGCGAGGAGTCATTACCCATCACTTTACCACACCGTAATGCGCACTCGCATAAAATACACGATACTTCACAAGTATCGACTTTCTCAAATAACGCAGCTTATTCAATTCATCATTACATGTTATCTTTCGTGGATCCACGATCCACATTCCGTGACATCAATCATGTCACAAATCGGGGATTCATAATGGGGTATTGGTCTGGCGTTTACGGGCGTGCGCGGCAACGCGCCATCACAAGAACGTGTTTAGGAAGTCAGAACGGAGAAGTGGGCAAGACCGGTCGTTTCACCGACACACAACTCCACTACTCCATCATTCCACTACCTCCACTTCCCACGAGAAACGTGAATGAGGCTCAATGACTTGTATAAATAAAGTTCTCCGCCTATTTCAAAGAAGGAATAACGATTTCAAATTGTTAATACAAAACCGTATTCAAACACTCGTGCTTGCATCAACCGTAAGCTTGCTCACCTTTCGTTACAAGTCATAAGCAAGCCAACATCTTCACAATCTCAACACCTTCTTCGCTTCCCTCCCTAAGATCAACCCCATCTCCTTCACTTTCAGGACTGAAACAAGTCTCTGGAACGGCCATTTCTTGGTTTAGGCCGGACTTGCACGAATCGATCTCTCGAATCTACAAGCACTCACCGCAAAGGTGCATTTGTCAAGGTTTAGATTCATTCCTCATCCACACCCCAAATTACCAAATTCCGCATGAGTAGTTTTTCACCCATCAACAATTGGCGAAAGATTGATCTCTACATAAGAATCGACCTCGACTTGTTTGCCTCACGATGTATCCTCACTCAGAATCCGCAGTGGTTCAGATATCATGGGAAGTATAGCTAGAATGGGAGGATGTCTTGGCAAATCAAGTCGGTAACCAGAATGCGAGACATTTCGCCTTTTGAATGATATGGCGCACAATTACAAGAAGCATCGACAGCATCCACTCAATCTTTAAACCAGGAGTGAGAAGCAAAAAGGGCGCGCAAACGGGAGACCTGGGAAGATGAACAACATGGTCCTCAACAATGGAAACTCACGCAACTCCACGAGAGGGAGACTTATCCCGGAATGCTACGATGTCCGCCATTTATACCTCAAAGCTCTTGCCGAAGCCCGGAGACTGTCAATGCGTCGGCCTTCCAACCAACTCAAGAAACGCTTGAGAAGGAGAAATCAATCAAGAAATGCCTGAATACAGAGATGGGAGCGTTCAATAACCATACTCAAGAAAGTGACATTACGACACCTTTCTACATCCCTCTAAAGACAATCCGCAGACATGATGGCGCTGAAGTCTTCCAACTTCATCTCCTGTTCCATATCAAAGCCACGGGAGACATCGAACGCCCGCTAACGCAGTAGAAAAGCCGGGACACAAGGTACAAAGAAAGATCTTTCGTGGGTACGAAACGGAGAGATAAAGCTACCCCGACATAATCAATTAAGAGAAGTTTTCATATGTTTATCTTGAGGAATCACAAATTCTGAGACGAAGAGAACTTTGTGATTACTATCTATCTTGCCTGAAAGAGAATACGAAACCTTGATAACAGAACATCAAGATCAGGATACATGAACTATCAAGATAAAAGATAGTCGGACTTGTCTACATGAATCCCCAAAGAGAAGTCTTTCAGTCGTAGACCTAATTATGTTTCTCAGAGGAAACCTAGGTCAATAGAAACGACTCTAGCTATCAACTAGGACACAAAGTGTCAGAGATTGATTTACTAGTTGAAAGAGCATATCTATTTATATATGTTTAAGGGTTGCTTAGAATTCAAGCTAAGATAATTTGAGATTCAAGCAAAAACTTTATCTGTTTAGATGAAATTCTAATTAGGGTTTCAAGTAAGAATGCGAGAATTAGTTTTAAAATCATGTAGAAGAATATACACGATGGTTCGGTTACGGGACCGTGTATAATGACTGTTCCGAAAAATTTGCCTTATGAACTATATATAATTTGAAGTTCATTTAAACACCTAAGAATTTAATCATGATGCACATATATAAGTGTTTTAGTGATCAACGATGATTTAGAGGTGTTTATGAGAGTCATAACAATGCCAAACATATTTAAAATATATATATATATATATTCTTTAAGCATATGTTAAAGTTTTACGGGGGATTATTGGTGAAACGGTTCGTGAACCGTAAGGCATAGTTCACGAGTCAGGGTGAAACGATACTCGCCTCGATAACTCAGACGGACACGGTTCGTGAACAGAGTTCGACAACTGTTAGCCTTTTACATCAATATTAAAAATTCAAATCACCACAGTTCGTGAACTGTTCCATTATGAACTTGAGGTTTGCGAACTGGTTCGCCGACCTTCCCTGTATTTCAAAAACTCAGATATCCATCGTTCGCGAGATGGCTCGCCAACCTAGCTACCCTGATCCGAAATTACATAAGTTTTGAATTTCTCTCTTTTGATGTTTGAAACAATCATAAATGATAAATCATTGCTTGGGCAATTTTCATATGATCCACAAATTAATTCTAAAACAATAAATTATTTCAAACTAATATTAAAGACCTCTAAACAAGCTTGACTCGAATTGCTTCTTTGCAATAAATCTACTAGAAAATAAAATGGTAAGATAGTGAATAAAATAGAATGGTTCAGTCTTCACATACCTTGTTGGTAATGTTTTCCAAATGTTTTCGTCGATCTTCAATCTTCGAGGGTGATATCTGATACTCAACTACCAAATTCTAAACCTATACCGAGACTTGACTTAGTAGACTAGAAATCAAGATATAGTTTTGTTCATCTAACATTGACAACAAGCTCGAGATAGCAAAACTTGTGGGTTCAACCTAGACATTTAATGGATTGCATGCATCTTTTCAAACTCTTCATACTCATACTAAGAAATTGCAGTCTCAACCTCCTCTCCTCTTCCTCTCCAGAAGAAAAAAAAAACCTAGTCTCCATCAACTTCTTGCTCAAATTTGGTCCTTTTGGACCAAATCTGAGCAAGATTTCTTTTCTTTTTTAAGTTGTAGCCAATAATTAATCAAATAAAACTTGTTTTATATTGTTTTGATGTCTTTAATTTCGACATATTTCTTCGCTATTTGGGGAGATTATCTCTTCATTTTGAGTGCAATTTGTTCAAATCTTCATGGCTGGATCGTGGCTTGCTATTCTCGATTTAAAAACATCAATTCTTCAACACGGTATCGCTTTGAATCTATTCTCAATCTAAGAGTTCAGAGCGTCCTGGTTCGTTTGGGTATACAAGAATACGGGAAAAATACTCCTTTCCTTTATGAGCATCTCTTATCAAAGAAGATGAAAATCAGAATAAATGAACGGAGTTATTCCGGATAATAGCATCATTCTTCCCTACTACAAAAACGAAAATTGGGTATCTTTACGGTTTATGGCTCTTTGTCTTTACGATATACTTGTAATTGATATCTTTAATTGCATTAGAGTTTTAATTATCTTGTATTTTAATATTTTTGATGTTTTTGCAAGCGATCATGTAATCAGTATTTTAATCTGAATAAATTAAATATTGACCAAAAAAAAATAAATAGCAGTCCCATTTTATAAGTTCACGAGAGCAAAAAAGAAAGAAAAAGTTTTAGTTTCAAATTTGTACTCGCAACAGACATCATAGCACACACAACAATTAAATGCCTTCTGTAGGCTATTACATACTCCCTCCGTTTCAAAAAGATTGTTTGCTTTGACTTTGTCAAAATATTAATAAAACAATAGTATTTTACTTGACCACCTTAATTACTTACCTATTTTATTTTAATAAAAATGCTAGTAATAAAAACTACCTAAAGTTATTGGGAGGATTATAAATAACGAATATAAGAGGAAAATTACAAGATATCGAATTTATTGAGTATAAACCTTTTAAGGAATTAAAATTTTGGAGCCAAAGAATCTGGAATCTGCATGAGCAACCTAACTCTATCTGCGGAAGTCTGTTCAGTGCAAAATATCTTGATCAACAACCAATTCTACAAGGCATTGATTCTATACCCTCATCCTCCAGTCCTCAATGGAGACAACTGGCATCAATAGTCCCTACCATGCAACATCTAATATTTCATCGTATTGGAAATGGATTATCGACCCCAATAGAAGCCAATTGGATTCCACACTCAACAAATCTAGACCCAACACAATGTTACCCAATCCGAATAGTAGCGGATATCATCGACCCAATATCCCATTCCTGGAATCATGAAAAATTAAACACCCTTCCCAATCCTATAATCCAAAAAATCATAAACATCCACCTCCCCCAAAATAGTCCCCAGGATAAAATTATCTAGCCAAACTCAAAATCTGGAAACTACACTACCTCTTCAGGATACAAATGTCTAACCCAAGGTCAACCAAATCACACCCCTCTACCACCTACTAAATTTCTATGGACTTTACCGTGTCCACCAAAAATTCGGCTTTTCTTGTGGAAAGCCATCAATGAAGGATTACCAACCTTCTCTCTTACATCACATCCATTTGACCAACTCAGACATATGCCCAAGATGCAACACAGATCCAGAATTGGCAAGTCACCTTCTAATTCATTGTCCAACGACAACTAATTCATGGAACACCTTATTCAGTCAACTTACAAATTCACCAAACTCCAATACCCCCCAACTTTCATCTTAACACGCCAAACAACCATTTCCCAAATCCTCCAACAACCTGCATCAGCATCTATAATATCCTCTTTCCTTTTCATTTTTTGGACCTTATGGCTGGCTAGGAATGATCTAATATACCAACAAAAGAAAACAAACTCAGAAGAAATCCTAGCATGGGCACAAAAACTACAACAAGAATACTACGAGGCTCTACACTCTTCACCACCAATCATTCCAGGAGATACACCGATATTTAACCATCCAATAAGAGATAAAAGGATATCAACAATATCAGTAAATGGTCCATTCCAAACATCAACTAGACCAAGATTAACACCGATGGAGCAGCCAGAGGTCATCCAGGTTTGCAAAGCGTGGTTCATCTGCAGAGATTCAGACGCACGAACTTTATTGGATCTAGCTCAACCACTAGGAATTACAACTGCTTCAACCGCGGAAACTTGGGCTATGCTTTTAGCTTCAAGAACAACAACATAAAGACAATGGCCAAGAGTTCTCTTTGAAACCGACTCAGAAAACTTGTTGCGCTTCATCACTTCCTCTACACCTCCACCTTGGCACATAGCAGGAATGATTGAGGAAATAAAAATTAGATTTCAACAGATCCCGCATGCTGCTATTCAAAGACAACTACAAAAAAGAAATCAAGCGTGACGGATTGGCCAATCATGCGGCGGATGGAAGTCAAACAGGAAGCTCGTCAACCAAAATCTGAGACCAGGCAATCCCATCTTATATTAGTCAAATTTTATTTCATGATTCCGTGGGTACCACATACCCACGACAAATTGTAAACTAATTTCTATTAATAAAATGCATGCTTCAAAAAAATAAAAAAATAAATATATATATATATATATATATATTTTCTTAAAAGGAATGAAAGATATATTTGTTTTCTTAATTATGCAAATTTCTTAAATATTTTAGATCATGCCAAGTTAAAAATGAATCTATGAATATAAAAGGTTTAAGGGTATATTAGAGAGTGCATTGGAAATATATGACTATAAATAAAAGCTTGACACAATTTTGAAACTGACGAAAATAGATTAGAGGACAGTCTTTTTGAACCGGAGGTATATAAAAGACCCTAAACAGCAGTATTACATTGTCCGCTACTCGTATTAAGTAAAAGACCAAATAACTTCTGTAACATATAATTGAGTTTTTTTTTTGTTTTTTCGATGAAACATATAAATGAGATCATTCTGAGATTTTATTACTCATTACTACGATGTACTCCATAATTATTTACTTCCACCAGGAGGAACTTCATAGTCATCATTTGAGGGAGGTGAATTAACTTCGTCATTTGAGGGAGGAGGAGGAACGTCATCGCCAACATCTGCGGGAGGAGGGGTATCGCCTCTAACTCTAGTCCACCCTGGCGGATTTGCGTTGAAAGCTGTATATCATTGAAGTAAAAAAATACTAGTGATCAATAATTATCCGTACAGACTTTAAATTTAAAATTAAAATTAAAGAACAATCAAATTAATTATATGCATGTTATTAGAACCATACCTGAACTGATGGTAGTTAATAGGGTTAAACTAATGAGAAAAACAAACAAGATTAAGGCAATGGTTGGTTGCCCTCTTCTTTTAAGTAAGAACCCCATTGCTTTGGTAGAGATTGAATAACGCACGTATTGATCAGATTAGTATATAATGATTTTAGTTTCAATGTAACACTAAAATCTGAGAAGAATTACATTTAAATAGAACAAATGGCTTGGTATATATGGTCACGGAGTGATTGGGCCGAGTAAATGCTACTGATGTGAACGTTTGTGGTGCTTGTGCTTCCATGTTGTGATCAGGATTCATGGTTAAAGCTCGGTACATACGGACCAAATGTATATAGCTAGCGGAAAAGTTGGTTTATCGATTTAAGTCCATGTCAAAACCATAATTTATCAAAAGTAATCTGAACCAAATGTAAATAATCAGAATGTAGAACAAAGTTCAATGAGCATGGTTGGAAATTTCTTACCTCAGAATTTAGTAATTAATGGAGTTCTGAAAAATGTAAGTGGGAGAGAGAGTTTCCAAGAATATGAGAAGCACGAGCAGAGAATTTTAGGCTTGATTTAATTGCTGGTACAAGAAACGAATAGACACCTTATGGTTGAATCTTATTTCGCTGACGTTAGTGCCTTGACGGGTTGACATGTTATTCATTCTAATTTCTTGATCAGTAGGTGGGAACTTTGAAATACGACTTTGCTGCATACTCCCACACTTTCTTCCAATCTTTTTCTTTCCCATCTTTTCCCGGGTGCTGGGAATCCTGGGAAGAAAGAGCGTAGCAAACCCACAACCGCAGACACGGTGGTGTCACTGTTAACCAACAAAATATAAAGACCTTCGGATATTAAAACTTCTAACCTAATCAAAACAACTTTCTCTGCATTGATACATGACACGAGCCGCCCAGCTAGGATTTCAATGTTGGAGGGGCGGTTGAGAAATCACCTAATAATTAAAGGATGTTAAAATTATACTAACTAGATTATTTATAAATTCATAAAGAGATAAAATTACACATAAATGATAGAGTTGTATCAATCACAGGAACTAATCACTAATTGATTCATTTGAGAAGATAAAGTTTTTCACTAACTTTTACATTACACTAAAGCAAGTATTTAAAGACAGACTAATATTCACCTGACCGACAATACATGTGACAGCTCATACACGTGAGAGAACTAAAGCCTACACCATATCAGCTTAACCTGCACTGCTACATCTCTTAACCTGCACTGCTGTTTCTCTTATCCTGCACCACTACATGTGTGTCAATATTCCCCCTCAAGCTCAAGGGCAGTGAGCTGACATTAAGCTTGGAACGCAAAAGAGTAAAACGTGGAGCATGAAGACCCTTGGTGAAGATATCCGCAATCTGATCAATTGTGCTAACATAAAATACATCCAGAGCTTTGGATTGAACCAGCTCTCGAATAAAATGGTAATCCAGCTGAACATGTTTCATTCTTGAGTGAAGCACAGGATTAGAGGCCAAGGAAAGAGAACTAAGATTATCACGGGGCAAGTTTAGGCACACCGGTAGAAGAAGATGAAGATCTGAGGATAAAACAGATCCAAACAATTTCAAGAAGACTATGAGCTAGCGTGCGATACTGCTGTTTGAGTGCTAGAGCGAGCCACGGTTGTCCTGCTTCTTAGAGGACCATGATATGATATTAGGACCAAGAAAATACAAAGAGCCTCCAGTGGATCGTCTGTCATCAACACAGCCAGCCCAATCCGCATCTGAAAAACCTAACAGAAATGAACTGCCTTTGGTAAAATGAATGCCATAGCCAAGAGTACCTTTAATATATCGTAAAATTCTTTTTGCACCACCGATGCACACGCTTCGGATCTTTGCATATGTTTAGCGTAACCAAGTTCACTTTGCAAAAAGAAATTTCAGGTCTTGTCCATGTCAAATAATGAAGTGCACCCACTAATGATCTGTATTCAGTGGGATTATCTAAAAGTAAACCATCATCCTTTGACAATTTATCTGAAGCAGCAATTGGAGTCTTACAGGACTTGGAACCCTCCATATGAAATTTGTTGAGAAGATCCACAACATATTTTGTCTGGGATAAAAATAGTGAATCAGTATTCCTATGAACTTCAAGACCCAGAAAATAATGCAGAGAACCCAAATCCTTAATTGGAAACTGCAACTGCAACTGTGCTATGACATGAAGAAGAAAAGCTGATGAAGAACCTGTCGTAGGATATCATCCACATAAACAAGAGCAAATCAGTAATTTGAGAGCCATCCTTGTGAACAAACAATGAGGAATCACTGCACAGAATGTATGAACCCTAAAGAGAGTAAGGCGGTGCTAAGCTTCTCAAACCATGCCCTAGGTGCTCGTTTGAGTCCATAAATGGCCTTATGTAGGAGACACACATGATTAGGTTTATCGGATCAATGAAGCCAAGTGGTTGAGCCATATGTACGCTTTCCTTCGATCACCATGGAGAAATGCATTACTTACATCAAGCTGATGAATATTCCAATTGAATTGCACTGCCATAGACAAAATAATTCTGATAGTGGTTGGCTTGGCAACAGGACTGAATGTATCTTCAAAGTCAATTCCTGGTTGTTGATGATAGCCCTTTGCAACAAGCACGGCCTTATGTCTCTGTCCAATCTCGCCATCGATTGTACTTAATTCTAAATACCCACTTGCAGCCAATAACATTTTGACCATCAGCAGGGGGAACTAAAGACCAAGTCCCAGCATTTTGAAGTGCAGTATACTCATTCACAGAAGCAACTCTCCAAACAGCAATTTTGTTAGCAGCAGTAATGCAAGTAGGAATTGAAGATAAAAATGCAACTGGCAATGGATGTTTAGTGGCAAAGTAAGATTTTGGCTTATATATGCCTCTTTTACCCCTAGTAGTCATGCTATGATCATTCACAGTACAAGATGAAGTGAGAGATGGACTAGAAGAAGTAATAATAGATTGAACATTGGATTCAGGCATAAGAGGCTCACTAGAAGATTCAGTAGGCAGAACTGCAGGAATGACAGCTGTAGGCAATGTAACACTATCAGAGACTAAAGAAGTATATGGAAATGAAGATTCATTGAAAGAAACATGTCTGGAAATGTAAATAGTGCCTGAGATGGGATCAAGACACCTATAGCCCTTGTGTGTTAAACTGTAACCAAGAAAAATGCAATGTTTACTTCTAGGTTGAAGTTTATTGGTAGTATAAGGCTTTAGCCATGGAAAGCAAGCACAACCAAAAGATTTAAGAAAGTTATAATCAGGTTGTTTGTGAAAAAGAGCTTCAAAAGGTGATTGAAAAGAAATTGCTCTAGTTGGCAGTCTGTTGATTAAATAATTAGCAGTTTGAAGTGCCTCTACCCAAAAAGAATTTGGTAAACCAGCTTGACATAGAAGAGTTCTAGTGATCCCTAGAAGATGTTTATGCTTTACTTCAGCAACACCATTCTGTTCTGGTGTGTGTGGACAAGATAATTCATGACTGATGCCTTTTGATTCACAGAAATGAAGAAGAAAATTATTTAGAAATTCACCACCATTATCAGTTCTTATAGTGATAACAGAGTGAGATAACAACTTTTCAATTCTAGTGACAAATGAGATGAAAGCATGCTTGAAATCTGCTTTTGTATTAATAGGTAAAAGCCAGCAATATTTGGTGAACTCATCCACAACATTTGCATAATACAAAACACCAGATGTAGAAGCTACATGACAAGGACCCCAGAGGTCTATATGCAATAATTCTAAAGGCTTAGTAGCTTCAGTGGTAGATAGTTGGAAAGGTAGTTTCTGACATCTGCATAATTTGCATTCATTACAAAAGAAAGGTTTATTTGAAACATTGGACAATTTCAGTTTAGTACACAATTTTTGTAGTGTCTGAAATGAAGGATGTCCAAATCTTCTATGTAGTAGAGCTGGATCATGAAGTGTGGTAGCAAAAGCATGATGTTTGGAGCTGAATGAAATAGGATAAAGTCCATTTTTATGTGGACCTTGGAAAAGAAGCTTCCCAGAGTTGAGATCCTTCACACAAAATCCATGGGAATCAAGAGTTAATGAGCAATGGTTATCTGATGTAAATTTATGAATGGATAAAAGATTATGTGAGGACTGAGGGACAATAAGCACATCATTTAGTGTGAATGAATGATCATTAGCAATTCTACTAGAGTTAGCTTTGTGAGTAATACACATACCTTCACCACTAGCAGTTTGTATGAGTTCTGAGCCATCATATGGAGTAACTTCTTGAAAATCATCCTTGTTAGAAGCAACATGATTATTTGCACCGCTCTGCCAATCCACTCTTCCTCGGGAGAATCAAAAATATCAAAGAAATTGCTAACATTGCACTCAGATTTGTTGGTGGACTTCTACCTTGATAGGAGAAATTGAGTCTTTGATCACAATTAGGAGCCAGATGCTCTTTAGAATGACAAATCTGACAGGGTGGTGGCTTAGTATCTGTGTGATAACCTCTGCCTGAAGAATTTCTATTGAACACTGCTGGATTAGGAAATCTTGGTCCATATGAATTAGAATAACCTCTGCCTCTGTAATTACCTCTAGTATTATGATTGTGACCTCCTCTAAAGGATCCTCTATTAGCAAGAAAAGCCTTTGCTTCAGCAGTTTCTTTCTGAGATTTGAGTCTATCACTAACTACAGTTTCTTCACTTAACAGATTATTATGTAATTCAATGCTTGAGATAGGAGGATTCCTGTGTCTCATAGATGTTGCAAATGGAATGTATTCTGAGTTGAGTGCTTTTAGAGTGATGACTACAAGTTCCTTATCTGATATTATTTCACCTGCTGCTGCTAATTGATCTGATAATGATTTGATTTCATTTATAAGAGACGGAATAGATCGTTCACCTTGAGTTATGGAGAGCAATTTTGTTCTAAGCTGAATAGAATGAGTCGAAGAAGCTCTTGCAAACCGATCTTCAATGCTAGTCCATAGGTGATGAGAGGAAGTAGATCTGGAGAAGTATGCGATCACAGAGTCTGAAATTGTTGAATTTATCCACATTATTATTGTTGAATCTTCATCCATCCAGTCAGTATACAGCGGATTCTCAATGCCATTCTGGTGATTCCTGAGATTAGTAAATTGAGGTGGACATTTGTGAGATCCATCAAGAAATCTCATGAGTTTATACTTAACAATGACAGGATTCATTAAGTTGCGCCAGGTGATGAAGTTATCATCCTTCAATTTGAGATGAACAAAGTTCGTTAACCGATTGAAAGGAATTGCAGAAAACGAATTGGAAGTCGGATTTTCCATTACAACAGATGGGAAAAAGCAAAGTCAGAATCTAAGAAGAAAGTAAAGTATAGATTGATTCTGATAGAAGAAAATCAAGAAATGAAAGAAGTTCTCAGTAGAACTTGAAATCTTGAATGGAAAACAAGATTGAAACTCGGAAATCTTCTCTTGAACAGGATTGATACAATAAAGAAAAATGAAAGCTAGATTGATTGTTGAATCAAGAATTCGAGGTAGCAGGATCGAAAAATGGTGAGGAGAAAAACCCTAACCTACCCTGTCTGATACCATGATATAGTTGTATCAATCACAGGAACTAATCACTAATTGATTCATTTGAGAAGATAAAGTTTTTCACTAACTTTTACATTACACTAAAGCAAGTATTTAAAGACAGTCTAATATTCACCTGACCGACAATACATGTGACAGCTCATACACGTGAGAGAACTAAAGCCTACACCATATCAGCTTAACCTGCACTGCTACATCTCTTAACCTGCACTGCTGTATCTCTTATCCTGCACCACTACATGTGTGTCAATAATAAATATTTCCACGAATTCATTTTGAATAGTGAAAATACACAACTGAAGAGTCATGTAAATAACTACCAAACAACTGAAGAGTCATGTAAATAACTACCAATTAGCTTTTACGGAGGTGTTTTCACTATTTGTTCAGGAGTGTATAAAGATTACAAAGCTACCCGGTTTAGGAGCGGAAAAATATAAGGCTGTGTTTGATAGGAGTTAATTCCATGGAATTAACCATTTTTCTATGGAAATAGCGTGTTTTCCGTCGTTTGGTCAAAAATCTATTTCCATGGCAGTAATAAAAGCGTGGCCTAAAGTATGTTTTAAACTCAATTCCATGGAATTCCATGTAAAGTCTTTCCTTGCCTCTCCCAGGAAACTGATTCCATGGAAAACAAATGAAGTGGGGAAGTAGAGATCCCCAGATTCCCCACTTCAATTTTCAAGAGTTAGGGTATTCATACCACTTAGAGCAAGTCCAGTGGAAACTGTCATATTTGAGCTTTCGTCCTTCCATTTTAACCATTTACCTGCTCCAATGTAGGTTGGATAGGTAAATTAGCTCATTTGTCTAATTGTCTTGTATAAAAAAAAAATATACAAAACGCTTACAAACCATTTCCCTCTCCTAAAACCTGAAAAACTCTATAATCTTTGTAAACTCATAAACAAATAGTGACAAACGCCAAAACTGTTATGGTTGCAGTCTTTAAGACCAAGCCATATAAATCTTGTCCTCATTTTAATTCCTACAGTTCTCACACAAATATTTAACCTAATGAAGATCGAAACTAATTATGTCTAAAGAATCATGTAAAAAATCACCATTTATTTCGTTGCAGGCTCCTAAGTCATACAACTCAAACCTATCCAAGATTATTTTTTTTTGACCATTTTCAATTTTTTGGCCAAGTGCAAATAAGACATTAAGGGCTTCGTACAACTTTCTAAGGCGAGTAACTCTACATTGAATCTTGGAGTAATAGAGTTTGACATGATGAATTCCACTTGTAGACAATTTTTTGGTTTCTTAGCACCTCAAGTCATCTGATTATGAATTTGTTTAGCTTGGATTAACTTTGGTAGGGTTAAATTCTGAATTGAGTAGCCAAATGTGGACAAGCTAACATTTGAAAAGTAGTTGTAATCAATTCAATCAAACCAGGTTGATTTGTCAAATAAGAGTGACATGCCATAAACATAGAGTAGGTTCAATGTTCACATAACTATCTTACCTCATTAAGAGATGTGGAGACGACGACCCTTACAAAAGAGTAACATGAACAAGTAATTTAAGGAAAGTTCCAGGGAAGGGGCAGCCACTGTTGCATTCAGTTGTTCCTGAAAAATACTCAAATTAGTTATTTCAATTTGATGGAAAAACAGGAAAATGCTAGATGTATGGAATAAATATCAACAACATCAGTAACACTATCAACCGCTTGGAAAATAAAATTTCCACTTAAAATTTCTTAAGGGAGCCACATACTATAACTTGGAAGATACAGAATGAAATGTCTATATGATCAAAAATTTCTAAAATCTTGGGGTGGCCATGGCCACTCCCAAGGTGCATGTGGCTCCCAGCCATTATGTGACGAAGAGTCGAAGACAGTTGTTTCACACATTAAAGAAATTTAGAAGACAGTGTATTTTGGTTTCACAACTGTGAAGATTGTTGTTCCATTCAATGCTATATATAGTTACACTTTACAGTAGGGTTTACAATAAATCAGGAGAACAAAAACTAAGTAAAGATAAATCATATCTAACTAAGTAAACTACAAATCTGGAAGACTAAGGCTTATTGTTACAGTGCTATAAAACAGGAAGACTAGAAGATATTGTTACAATGCTGGTGCAGTGATTGTAGTGGTACGAATATATGACATATATCGTTAATACCCCCCTTCAAGTTGGAGCAGGAGAGCCAGAACGAATGCCCAACTTGCCAACCAGATGCTGGAACTGGCGCACTCCTAATGGCTTGGTGAATATGTCGGCAAGCTGATCTGCTGATGGAAGATGTTTGGGCAGAATCAAACCACTGAGCAATTTCTCGCGGACAAAGTAGCAGTCTATTTCAATGTGTTTAGTTCTTTCATGAAAGACCGGATTTTAAAGCAATATGAATTGCCGCCTGACTATCACAAGAAACAATAATAGGGAGTTTACATGGAATATGTAAGTCCCTGAAAAGATATTTTAGCCATTGTAGTTCAATTTCAAATTCGCAAGAGCACTTTGATTTTTCGGCCTCAACATGACCTAGCAACAGTTGGTTGCTTCTAGGATTTCCATGAAATTGGGCTATCACCTATTGTAACGAAGTAACCAAAGAGTGGAACGTCGAGTCATAGGGCACTCCGCCCAATCGTAGTCGTATCCCTCTGAGAAGTAAAGGACTAGAAGAAGACAAGAATATGCCATGGCCAATTGTGCCTTTTAAGTATCGCAAAGACATGATGAGCAGCATCAAGATGGGATGTGTGAGGATGTTGCATAAATTGACTCAGATAATTCACAGCATATGTGATATCTGGTCGTGTGACTGTAAGATACAGTAGTCGTCCAATTAATCGACGGTAGAGAGTAGGATCGGGCAAAGCTTTGCCATCTTCAGCACGTAATTTCAAATGTGCATCCATAGGAAATGAAGAAACTCGCGCACCTGTGAGACCAGAGTCTTTTAGTATATCCAATGTATACTTTCGTTGACATAGAAAAATCCCTTTTGGAGATCTAGAAACTTCTATGCCTAAAAAATATTGCAGTTTCCCCAAGTCTTTGATGGAGAAATGGGATGCAAGTCGTGATTTAAGAGAGGTAATGAAATCATTATCAGTACCAGTTATTATAATGTCATCCACATATACAAGAACAAAAATTGAAGTATTGCCTTGATGATATGTAAAGAGAGAATTATCACACAAGGATTTGTGAAAACCCTCAGATAATAATACAGAAGAAAGCTTGGCAAACCATTGTCTTGAGGCTTGTTTAAGACCATACAATGATTTGTTAAGCTTAAGAACCTTAGTCTCACCTTTTTGATTTAGACCAGGTGGTAGCTTCATGTAGATTTCTTCTTCAAGATCTCCTTGAAGAAATGCGTTATTGACATCAAGTTGATGTAAGGCCCAACCTTTGATGGCTGCAACAGATAACAAAACTCGCATTGTAACGAGTTTAGCAACAGGTGCAAAAGTATCATAAAAATCAATACCTTCTTGCTGAGTATAACCCTTAGCAACAAGGCGAGCTTTGTATCGCTCTACAGTACCATCTGCATTGAATTTGATCTTAAACACCCACTTACAACCTATAGCTGTTTTTCCTGGTGGTAGATCAACCATAATCCAAGTATTATTGGCTTCAAGAGCTAGAATTTCATTGGCCATAGTTGCTCTCCATTTGGGACATAGCTTAGCCTGAGAATAAGTTTTAGGTTCTTCAGAGAGAACAATTGCAGCTAAAAAAGCTTTATGAGCTGGAGTAAACTTGTCAAAGGACAAATAATCAGTCATAGGATAAGCTGAAGTTGCATTACACTTGGGAAGTGTACAGTGATAATCTTTCATATATGATGGAAGAGTTTTCGTTCGAGTGGGTCTCGAGTTTTGCATGGGTGGAGCTAAAACTTTCTCAGGAGAGGGAGATGACTCAGGAACAGATTCAGGAGATGAATCAGTCTCAGGAGATGAAGCTGTAGTATCAGCCATAGAATGTTGTGTAGAGTTTGCATTTGTAGCGGTGCTAAAAGTGGATTGATGAATAGATGAAAGGCTATCAGGACTAGAGCCTTCAACTGGTGGTGTATAGCTTGATGTTTGGTGTTGCACTGGTGACAAAGATGAATCTGATAAGGGATTATCTTGTTGTGCATGATCATATGGTGTGGATATATGACAAGGAGGTGACTGGTCATAGTTATCAGTCTTAGAAGGATTCAAAAGTGAATCATAATAAGCATATTCAGAAGATTGAATAGGTTTAGGAGGTTGCAGAATCGAAGAATGATTCTCATTAGAAAAAGGAAACATTGATTCATAGAAAACAACATCCCTAGAAGTATATATGAGTTTTGTTTCAAGGTCATAAACCTTGTAACCTTTCTGACCATAAGGATACCCAACAAAAATACCGGGTTTAGCACGCAGATCAAATTTGTGAGATGGACGTGTGTTTCTGCCAAAGCATAGGCAACCAAAAATGCGCAAATTAGAGTAGTTTGGCACAGTGGATAATAGTATCTCATGAGGAGTCTTATGAGACAAAACTGGAGTAGGCATTTTGTTTATCAAATATGCTGCAGTTAGGACACACTCTCCCAAAAAGCGTAATGGGAGATTGGATTGAAAACGGAGAGCCCTAGCAACATTTAGTAAATGCCTGTGTTTACGTTCAACAACACTATTCTGTTGTGGTGTGTAGACGCAACTTGTCTGATGAAGGATTCCGTTCTGATGGAACCAGGTTTGTAGTTCAGCAGACTTGAACTCTAAACCATTATCAGAACGAAACGTTTGTAGTTGTGGAATGATCATGGGACTGATGCCAGATGATATGGTTGCAATTTTATGACCATATTGTTTGATTGCAAAGTTGAAAAAATACTGTAAGCATTTGAGAGTCTCATATTTGCTTTGCATTAAGTAAACCCAAGTACAACGAGAATAATCATCCACCAAATGTTAGAAAATATTTCGCACTTGTAAGGTGAGAGGCAATTGAGAAAGGCCCCAAATATCGCATGAACAAGTTGAAAAGCATGTGACGATAAGGATGTACTTTTATTAAATTTCAATCTGGTTTGTTTAGCCAGGGGACAAACAGTACATGAATGATTCAACTTGGAATTGATATAAGCAAAATTACGAGCTAAAAAACGAAAACAATCCTCATTGGGATGGCCTAGACGGCAATGCCACATATCCATTGGCTGTTTATTTGCATTGAAAGAAAAAACATAAGGGCGGAAGCTAAAATGGTAGAGGCCAGCAATCCTTCTACTCCATCCAATCTCCTTGTTCGTTTGTAGGTCCTGAAAAATGCAAGACTCTCGTGAGAATTTGATACAACATTGTGTTGTGCTGGTTAATTGGCTAACCGATATTAAGTTAAACTTAAAACTTGGTACATGAAAAACATCAAGTAACTTAATAGTAGGCGATAAATCAACCTGTCCAATATGGCTCAAAGATGTAAAGGATCCATCTGCAATTGTACCTCAATTGGTTTATCAACCACCGCATAAGTGGTGAAAGATGATAATGAAGAACATATGTGGTGAGTAGCACCACTATCGACAATCCAAATAAGTGTAGAACACATTAGGCGAAGAGGAGAAGAATTAGAAATTGAAGACAAAGTGATACCTGCAAAGTTAGCAGATGGTGCTATGTTTGCATTGTCCGGATCGAGCAAAGCGAGTATGCGAGCATACTGTTCAGCAGTAATGGATGGTGCAACGGGAGCAACAGGGGTAGCAACAGAAGCCAAAGCACGAGAATCTGACCTCGCTGCATCTTTCGGATAACCATTTAATTTCCAACAGATGAGCCTCGTATGACCATGTTTGTTGCAGTGATCACAAAATGGTCTCTGTCGTTTGTTATTGCTGCTGCCTGGGCACCAAAGTGGTTGTGTTGGGAAATGATCGGTTGTTTCTAGGATCATGGCGCTTACATTCAAAGTCAGAGATTCCACATTGTGCACAACCAAGGAATTGAGTCCCCCGTTGTTCCTCTTCCCGACGAACAAGGTTGTACAACTTCGCAAAGCAGGGTAATGGCTCTATGACAAGAAGTGACTTCTCAAGTTTGAAAACGACTTGGAGACCATGCAAAAATTCCATCGCACGATCTTGGTTGTTTTGTTCAATATGAGACTTACCTGCATGACAGATGCATGGTGTGGGAGGCCGGAAAGAGTCCAATTGATCCCAAAGAGTTTTCAGCTGAGTGAAATACTGAGCAACAGTATTGTTCTCTTGTTTCAGACTCGAGATGGCTTGCTTGATGGCATACAGCTTGGTTGCATTAGACTGTGCAAAACGGCTCTTCAGATTCATCCACATCTCATGGGCAGTATCAAAGGACATGATGCTGCGACCAATCTCTGGTTCACAAGAGTTGCAAACCCAGCTGCCAACAAGATCATCACAACGCTGCCAATAAGGAATATCTGCTGGTGTTGTTGGTTTTTCGATTGTACCATCTATATAACCTGTCTTTGCCTTAGCACTCAAAGCTTTGCGCATCCTTCGTACCCAAGTGCCATAGTTGTCACTTGAAAGAACTGGTTGATAAAGAACGGTAGTGGGGTTGTCGGCTGGATGTACATAGTATGGACTATCTGGTTGAAGATGTGGGTTTTCATCAGCAACCTTCTTTCCTTTCTCTGAGTGTTCTGTAGTTTTCGAAGGTGGAGTATTCTCACCGTCTCCCATTGTCTGGAGAATTGGATGTTTGTAGGGTTTAGGATTTAACCTAGGGGATTGTAGGGTTTTGGATCTAACCTAGCACGATGTTACCATAAAGAAATTTAGAAGACAGTGTATTTTGGTTTCACAACTGTGAAGATTGTTGTTCCATTCAATGCTATATATAGTTACACTTTACAGTAGGGTTTACAATAAATCAGGAGAACAAAGACTAAGTAAAGATAAATCATATCTAACTAAGTAAACTACAAATCTGGAAGACTAAGGCTTATTGTTACAGTGCTATAAAACGGGAAGACTAGAAGATATTGTTACAATGCTGGTGCAGTGATTGTAGTGGTACGAATATATGACATATATCGTTAATACACATATTTAACGCTGAATGCAAGTATGCAAAGAAATACTCGCCAATTCAAGGAAATACACTAGTGCAGAACGTAATTGGATTCAATTAAAAGATTATATATCTAAGAAGCTTGTAATTTACATGACCGGGAGAGGAAAATTGTTGTTCAAAAGAACAAGAATGATCCATGAACCTTGCATAGCTTGTAATCTGTACATCTTTTCTTTTACTTTCAGCACAGTGTAAATGTTTAGACCTCATTTTCACCATCAGCACACAACAGAATGACCTGTGAAACACGATCGATTGAATGGAAGCCAATGGAACCCTTGGACATTTCACCTTATCTCACTGGTAAAATCCTCACTTATGATAATACCATATTTTCAAGATTACAAAATGTCATGGCTTGCAAGCATATTAATGCCGAGTCTTTATTTCAACTATTTCTGCTTATGGGGCCCATCAAGAGAAACAAAGACTAACAGGGTGATACTTGATGAAAGTTGAATATAATCCCTATTTAATGTGTATTCTTTCGACAAATACAAACACAAACAAATTAGTAACTCCTTTCTCATAAGGTAATTCAGTTTTTTAATACAATTGGTGGCATGGCAAAATTATTAGAGATTGCCGCTTTATATCTCCTCTTCTGTTGTGTTCTTGTCAGAATTTCAGCTCAAAGTGAAGCTGAAGCTCTGTTGAGATGGAAAAACAGTTTGAATTCTCATTCTCTTAGCTCATGGTCACAAACGGCAGCAGCCCATGCAACTGGGCTGGTATTCGGTGCAAAGATACCAACAAAGTTACACAGATAAACCTTGAGAATTCAGCTGTAAACGGAACTCTAACCCAATTCAACCTCTCGGTGTTTACCGAACTTAGCTCCATCAATCTAGATGCCAATTTCCTGAGTGGTAAACTCCCAATGCTTATCGGATTTGTTCCGAAACTTGTTTATCTTAATTTGGGTAGCAATGCTTTCACAGGAACAATCCCTCCAGAGATTGGAAACCTCCTAGAACTACAATTTCTTCGACTAGCCAACAATTCTCTCAATGGTTCAATCCCATACCAGCTCAGCAATCTACAAAAACTGAGGACTCTAGATCTTTCTGCAAACATTCTTTCCAATCCAGACGCAGTTCAGTTTAAGGGCATGCAGTCGTTGACTCACCTCAATCTCAGCACCAACTCTCTGAAATCAGAATTCCCACCATTTATCTTTCAATCACCACAACTAATCTTTATCGACTTATCCAGTAATTCTATTGGAGGTCCAATTCCATTTCGACTCATGAGTAGTTTAAAAGATCTTCAGTTTCTCAATCTGACTATGAATTCATTTGCAGGACCAATTTCATCACAAATACGAAACCTTGCCAAACTTCAAGACCTTAAGCTGGGGAGAAATAGACTACTTGGCTCAATACCATTTGAGATCGGCCTACTGTCGAACCTCAAAGTTCTCGAATTGTATGAAAGTCCGATGGGAGGGCCCTTACCATCCTCTATAGGAAATCTTAAAGCCATAGAGAGAATAAACCTCACAGATATAAACTTGAATTCCAGCATCCCAGATGAGCTTGGCTTTTGCACAAATCTTACTTCTCTTGGAATGGCATTGAACAATCTAGAAGGTAGTTTACCATCTTCAATGGCTTTCCTAACTAAAATCTCTGAACTTAGAATTTCAGACAATCAATTATCTGGTGAGATTCATCCTTATTTCCTGTCCAACTGGACTGAACTAATTTCCCTGCAGCTTCACAATAACACACTCATAGGAACAATCCCTTCGGAAGTCGGCCTGCTTAAGAAACTCGATATTCTTTACCTGTTTGAGAACAGATTATCGGGATCCATACCTTCGGAGATTGGTAATCTAATAAACCTGACAGATCTTGATTTATCCGAGAACCTTCTTACTGGTTCAATTCCATCGAGCATAAGGAACTTAACAAAGCTCACAAACAAGAACTTATTCTCTAACCAACTAACTGGGGTACTTCCAAAAGAAATAGGTAATCTTGAAAGCCTAGTTAATTTGGACCTGAGAGCAAATAATCTGAAAGGGAATTTGCCAGCATCCATAACACGGCTGCAGAAGTTGGCTCTCGTAAATCTTGCAAATAACAGTTTCAATGGCAGCATACCCAACGATTTTGGTCCTAGTGTCCTCACAATGGCAAGTTTCTCATTCAACAATTTCTCGGGCAAGTTTCCTCCCTACATTTGCAGAGGAGGGAAACTCATATAATTGACAGCAAATGGAAATAAACTAGATGGTCCCATTCCCAAAAGCTTTAGAAACTGCACAGGACTAATCAGAGTCCGTCTCGAAGATAACCTTCTAGAAGGAGACACCACAGATGCATTTGGTGTTTACCCAACTCTAGAATTCATCGACTTGAGTAGAAACCGATTGTCGGGAAAATTATCGCCAAATTGGGGAGCATGCACCAAGCTTTCGTACTTCAGAATGTCGGAGAACATGATATCAGGTGATATCCCACAAGTTCTTGGAAACTTAACGTCTCTGCAAGATCTTAGCCTTTCATTCAATAAATTATCTGGACCCATTCCTGTGGATCTCTTCAATCCAGCTTCAAATATATTCAAGCTGAATTTGAGCAGAAATCAGTTTTCAGGGAAGATACCCTCACAGATTGGAAATTTATCACGTCTACGTGATTTGGATTTGTCCATGAACAATCTTAGTGGGCCTATCCCAGGGGAAATGGGGACTGCCAAGGCTTAATGTCTTTGAAACTCAGTGATAATAAATTAAATGGATCAATTCCATACCAGATGGGGAATCTCGTGGCGTTGCAGACTATTCTTGACCTCAGTCAAAGTGAACTCATTGGAGAGATATCACCACAGCTTGGGAATTTAGGAAAGTTGGAAAGTTTAAGCCTTTCTAACAACAGGCTTTCGGGTCAGATACCTTCTGCTATGGAGCGCATGGTAAGTCTTCAATCTATTGATGTCTCGAATAATGAACTTGAGGGGCCAATTCCAGATGTCAAGGCCTTCAAACAAGATCCAAATAAGGCATTGGGAGGTAATCGAGGTCTCTGCAGCAATGACTTTAAAGGTTTTAAGCCTTGTAGAAGTAACTCTACATCTAATGACGGAAACAGCAAAAAAAAGTTGAAATTGGTAACTGCTGTGGTTGTTCCAATTGTTGCAGCTTTGGTTCTTCTGTTAATTCTCTTTGGAGTATTTCGCTACTGTCGCACACGAGTTAATGCATCTGATGAAAACCATGATTCAGCCGGCAACAGTTCATTTGCAGCATGGAACTTTAATGGGAATATAGTGTTCAGGGATATTGTTAAAGCAGTCGAGAATTTCAATGAAAAATACTGCATAGGAAAAGGTGGGCAAGGGAATGTGTATAAAGCAATACTACCAAAAGGTGTGATTTTTGCTGTAAAGCGACTTCATGATTCAGCAACGGGATCATCATCCAATGAACACGGTTCTCAGGAAAAAAATCGGAACAAGAGTTTTGAGTCTGAAATTCATGCCCTAACGAATGTACGGCATCGGAATATTGTGAAATTTTACGGCTTCTCCTCAATGAAAGGTTGCATGTTTCTAATTTATGAATATGTGGAAAGGGGTAGTTTGGCAAATTTCTTGCGTGCAGAGGAAGAAGCAAAGATGCTAGACTGGTCAATGAGGTTGGATATAATTAAAGGCGTGGCTCATGCTTTGTCGTACTTGCACCATGACTGCACACCTCCAATTGTGCATCGCGATATAACAGGAAATAACATCTTATTGGACTCAGAATTCACAGCTAAGGTTTCAGACTTTGGGACGGCAAGGTTTTTAAAACAGGGTGAGCCTAACTGGACAGCACCAGTTGGCTCGTATGGATACATTGCTCCAGGTCAGTTCGTTCTTCTCTACTTACAAAATTTCAATCAATATCCAGTCTACCCCCATACTAAAGTGTTAAAAAAATTGCACTCTAAAGATATTGAACTAATAAAACCCATGACTTGCAGAGCTAGCATTTACAATGAGGATGACAGTGAAATGCGACATATTCAGTTTTGGAGTTTTAGCATTGGAAATATTATTTGGGAAACACCCAGGAGAATACCTATCACACCTACAATCCAAAGGACATGATCTACTTCTTACTGATGTGCTAGACAAGCGATTAAAACTTCCCACCAATACTATTGCACAAGAGGTCGTGACAGCAGTAATCCTTGCCTTGGCGTGTGCACATGTATCTCCTACATCTAGACCACCAATGAATTTCGTGTGTCAAAAGCTCTCGGAACACGCATTACTCCCTCTCTCTGAGGATATTCAATTGCTCACATTGCAGAAACTTATATGAATACTTTGTAATTAAGTTCATCTAGATGATATCAATCAATAAAAGAACATTCAAATCTTTTTGATTTGATTCATTGCTGCCCTAATTCGAGAAGACATCTAAATTTCCGGTTTACATCAATTACAATCTAGGGTTTTAAAGAAATTCAATTCTTGTAATCCCAGTTCCTTCTAATGTTGAATTCTAATCTAAATCTTCAAATGCTACAGCTTGTGTGTTAATTCACAGAGCATTCTAGTATCAAATGAAACCCTAGTTTGTGGTGAAAATAATTCAGAAATGGCAGCTTATGAGGATTCAAATCAGTATATAGCAGTGGATAAAAAAAAGAAGTCGGGAAGCTTACTTTTTAGTCGTACCACCTTGAAGTAAGAACTAGATTACTGCTGCAGCAGTAGAGGGCCGACCAAGATTCCAATAATTCCAATTGATTTTAAGTTAAAAAAAATACTCAAACAATTATAAAATTTTGAGCGAATTTTATTAAGAAAACATGTCGCCAAAAGCGTTAGTGATACTGTCGTACATTTTTTGATCCCGTAGTGACTTTCTCCTTTTGATCGGGCCATCAAATAAATAAGCTTAGGGAGCTCGTTGGCATGCTTAGAAAAAGAGGAGAACTGGCATACACTTGTAATCACCCGAGACAACTGTTTGATGATTAATGATGGTGTATATAGTTTCATTCTTAGACTAAAAAAAGTACCAGCAAAATTAAACACAATACATGATGTCAGGCAAGGTTTGAAAAACGGGTCACGGCTCAGGTCACGGACACTAGGTGTGACCGTTATAATGCGTTTTCTCAGGTGTGAGCACGTTTTCGGCCAAAAACGCGTTATATAGTCAAAAACGCGTTTTTGGACGTTTTTGAAAATAACGGGCGTTGTAACGGTTACATAGAAAATAAAAAAAAATTATTGATCCGAATTTCCTATGTAACGGTTATAACGTGCGTGAAAACGCTTTTAACGAGTCTAAAAACGTTGTTACAAGGTATTTTAATTTTTTAATACTCCCCACGTCCCTAATAGATGACCTATTAATTTTTAAATTTTGTCCAACTAATATATGACCTATATCATTAAGAAATTCTAATACTACCATTTTATTTGATTATTGTTAGTATAAGAAATGTGTAATTCAATAGTCATGTTTATATTCTTTACATAGGTGTTTTAAAATGCTTTTCACTATACAATTTACGAAAGTTTGATAAAATTCGTGTCTGAAATTATAGCCACTAAAATTTCATCACAACAATTAGCTAGGTATACTTGTCCCTTTATTAGATCGCAGAATTTCCATCAAATGCCAAGAAGTAGGCAGTGGTTTTAACAAGTCTATATGGTACTAGACTACTAGTTTCTAAAAAGTTAATCATTGAATGCTTAATTTAATATATGTCACCGATTTCCAAGTAACATTTCTCGTTAAAGATACGATGGAAGGATCGACATCCACGTAAACCGCCAAATGAGATGTTTTTCATGCATATTGCATCAGAATGCCCGATGGTAAAAAATTGAAGTGTACTTTTTGAAAAGGAAATATCTTCCTGTATTTCATGCATAAAATTGCATTTAGCACAACAAAGAGGTACAGCTGTCTCTGCATGCATGTGCCGCCCAAGTGAAAAATCTTGCTAAAGTGGCACCGAAGAAAAAAGAAAAGCAAAAGGCAAAGAAGAGCAGAACTCGATAACGAAGATTCAGAACAAGTGTATCATAATGAGCCATGGAACCCTGTGTGTGGTATAGATGAAGAAGAGCCAGATTTTCATGCAGAAGAAGAACAAGTACCAAATACACAAAAGAAAAAGACTGGTTTTTAAAGAACCTTTTGGACGAAAAAATAAGAATATTCATGCCGGGAGAGGGTACATCGCACTCTCCCCTGCCTCTCAGAAAATACCTAGGTCTACTATGCGCCATCACAACCACCTAGGATGTCTGTGGATATGGGAGGAAAATATAACCCTTCTAGGGATTCTCAACCTTCGATGGCAAAATTTGGCAAAAGAAAAACATGTCGGGAAAAAGTCGATTCTTCTCGTTGGACGTTTTTTCTATGCCAATGATATTCCCCTTCAATGTGGCTAACTCATCTCAAAGCACTTCACGAGGCATTCGATGCGCTTTAAATTTCAGCTAATCCTATAGAGTTCCATCACCTATAAGTTGTCGAATCCCATATTAACTTCTAAAAACAAAGGATTGAAAAGATGTGGTGTCTGTTCAACGACATTACCGGAGAGAATATGGTTGTACACTCATGTCTGATGGTTGGAAAAGCAAAAACGACCGTACGATTGCAAACTTTCTAGTTTACAAAGTGGTAGTGGAATTACATTTTTGAAAAGTGTCGACATAGAACATAATCGGTTGACAACAGAGTATTTAATTACTTTGTTCAAGCCCGTTATAGATGATGTCGGCCCGAGAAATATTGTTCAATTAGTAATGATCAAGGATCCCAATTCAAAGTCAGCAGTAACTAAGAATAACTTCATTTTATTTTATATATATATATATATTAATCATTAACTTTTTCTATTTTTGTTTGAATAGGTAAGAGATTGACATCGAATATGGCACATTTTTCTCGGGTTCCTTGTGGCCGCTTCACGTATTGACTTGATGTTGGAAGATATGGAAAAATTCCCTTTGTTAAAGATGTGATCTAGAAGCAAGACAAATTAGCAAATTTATTTACAATCATGGTTGGGTTCTTGCTAGATTTCGACAACATTCTCGCAAGACGCAATCTATTGCGCCCGGCTTAACAAGGTTTTCAACGAATTTTATTGCAATCAAAAGCATCATTGATCAACGTAATGCTATCGAGAGCCTTTTTCCGGACAAGGAATTTCAAATCGGATGAGGCAAGAACTAAACAAGCTAGACAAGTGAAGAATGTTATTTCAAATGAGATGTTCTAGACGACGTGTCAAAATGCATGCATAATGGTTGGTCCTTTATTGAAAATGATTCGCTTTCTTGGACTCGCATAAACCCACCATGGGATATTTGTTCCATGCACTTGCTACATGTGTGGAAACTATAAAATGGGTTTGGGATCAAATCGAAATGCTTTTATCGTGGGTGTAATAAAGAAACGATGGAAAAGTCGCTGAGTTCTCCTCTTCATGCCGCATCGTATTTTCTCAATCCTTATTACATCTTTAACCCAAAGAACTAATCTGATCAATAATGATATTTCGAGTCAAATTTTTCTTATCAAGTTATTTCAAAATGGTTAGTGGCATAAGAACAAGCACAATGCATGCTGAGGTACAAAATTACTAATATTATCTCCAAATATGTATAATTAAGTAATTTGAATTTCTAGTAACAATTGTACTTTTCTTTTCTTTTGTAGGCGTGAAGAATGCGAATGATGCAAGGTCAATTTGGATCACCATCAACACGTATTGGGTGTACCAACATGGTGATCCTAAGTTGGTGGTTATCTTATGGTGCTGAGTATCCATCCCTCCAAAAGATTGCAAAAAATATATTAAGTCAAACAAATACATCGTCTGATCAGAGAGGAATTGAGTGTGTTTGAAAGAATCGATACCAAACTACGAATCTTTACTTTCATCGAGATTAAATGATCCGTGTATGTCCAAAAGATAATTTGAAGTTGGAGCAACAAAGAATTAAAGGTAAAGCAAGGAGACATAACATTGATGTTCACGACGCTCATAGTCTACCGAGGGATGACAATATGCTTGACTGGATAGCTGGGAAGATGAAACACCTGCTTTACCTCAAGAAGAACAAATGGTTAAATACGCGGAAGAGGAGGCCGTTAATAATCCGAAGCATGTCCTCTACCATACAACCGGCATGATCCTAAGTTCAAATCTCATACGAAAGTTTACCTATGAGTGACTTTGTTTATGACTTTGGTAATCTTTCATTTGGGGACAATACACAATGTTATGAGAATGTGAATCCAACATATGATTCTCGTATACACTTCCGATCGCTTCGACCATGGTGTTCAAATATATGAACGAAGGATATAATTCTAATATTGATAATAATAATAATGAAGTAGGTAACAATAATGATGATAATCAAGGAGGTTATGATAACGATAATGATGGTTATTATGATGATGATACTTATGCAAACGAAGATAGCCAAGACTCAAAACGATGACTATGATGTGGAAAGGAACCGTGAGAAAATGAAGAATACTTGAAAAAGGTGGTGGTCGTAGTTGGTTCGTAGCTTTTTAAATGATGAATACTAGTTTAACAATCCTATGTTTTTTAAATTTGTAGTTTTAATCTCAGAAGTTAGTTTCCTTGTATCATTTAAAAATATTTAATTCAAGTTTTCACTTTCAATCCAGAGAAGAAAAAAATCAAAAGAAATGGTAAAAGTTATTTACACTAAGATAACGCAAGTGATAACTGAAAACAGCTTCTAAAAACGCACGTTAAAAATGTTATTTAGAAGAAAAAATATTCAAACTAATTTTAGAAAACTGTTACAACGCTGTAAAACCTAAAAACTAAGTTATAAAACCGCTGTTTTTTCCTATTTATCGGCCTAATAAAGGCACGGGGTTCGGGGACCCTCACGGCCACGGTATATGGGTGTGACCGTTTTAACGGTCGTTTTTTCGGTAAAAACGGACGTTTTTAAAACCTTGATGTCAGGTAGTGTTTGCCGTGACCGCTTCATAGCTTGGGCATGCTATTCAGCACTAAGCACACTTTGACCAAACTCTTGTGCAAGTGCAACTAAATTATTACCCGAATGCATGTGTAACAGGTGTTCAAACTTCTATCTTCAACGTATAAGAGTTGGAGGGTAATTTTGTAAATTTCTCTTAATAGAAAATCAAACCTAACTTATCATATTCCTCACTCTCTGTTTTGGAAGGCCTCACTTTCATCTCTCTCGGTCTCTAACGGATACTCTACCGATCTCGTCTCTCCCTTAACTTCATTTTTTTTTTTTTTGACTTTATTTCATTACCCGAGTTCAAAAAAAAAAAGAACAAATTTGCTTCATTTTTGTCAGTCATGGGTGAAGTGCAGGGATTTTAAGATGGAAGATTCTTGGATTCTTAAGTTGTACGGATCTAGATGATGAAGCTAGATCTGTTTTTGATAAGTCAGCTAAAGATCATTGGGTTTGATTGCAGAAAAAGGGTTTTAAATAGAGAATACAAAAGGGGTGTTAGTACTATTCTGTAATTCCTAATGGGTTCTTATCAAGACCCTTCTTTTCCTATTCTTGAAACTGTTTTTCTTTTTCTTTTGTTTTTGATGTAATTGAGTTCCCCGTTTTAGTGGTCTGATTTTTGTGATTGATAACTTAATACTGTGTGACGAAATTGGAGTGAAGTTGTTGATTAATTAGAAGGAATGGGAAGTTGACTCGGTAATTGGGTCAATTCACCTATTGTCTTCTGAGTTGGTTCACTGAGTGACTCGGTGATTGGATCGAATCATCCACTGTCTTCGTCTTCTTCCCAAGTACTCTGTTTTTTCAGCAAAAATCAGATTTTGAAAGTGTTAAATTCTGTCTAACTGGAACAAATAAAAGTATGAATCACTCAAATGGATACCATTATGTTTTATTTGCATTGAATTGGAGTCCAATTATCTTTCATTGATTTCTTGAATTGGATTTTGATGGTTGAGAAATGATTTTATTTATCTTTCAAAATTTCAGTCTGGAAATTCTTTAATCAGGAATGATATTATTTGAAATTTCTTTCAATTTGTGAGAGAAACGATGATTATAGATGTCCACTGCAAAAAAATTTGAAGAAAAACGATTGAGAATCGACCAATTTTGATAAGTTTAATTTTGTTTTGAAACTCAATTTTGTGGACCATAAAAGTGTGACGGACAAAATCCAATCTAGTCACCCTATAGAAGGCCTCCTAAAGTCGGCCAATTAACTTTATGCTCATCAGGATCACTCTCATGTGTCCATGCTCTGAGGCCGGTCTTCTTTTTCTTTGATCGGTCTGAGGCCGGTAGTTGGCTGAACTAAGATAGCATCAGATAACTTACAGCCTACCAAGAAATTGACAAATATATATTCAAAGAAGAAATATGCAGACCTTGAACCAATGGTTTCTAGCAGTTTACTAACAACTTTGGTTCCAGCACCTGCAATTTCACAGATGAAGGCCGCTGAAGACTGCAGTGAGTGATAAGATTCTTACCCTGGCGGGCGACCCAGAAAGAATTAGGGGCGACATATAAGACAAAATAGGGTCATCCAAAACTAAAATAAAGCCACCCTTATCTCCGACTTTTTGAAATGGCAAATATACCCTTCACAATCAGTAGATAAAATTACAATCGGTGAATTATTTACGTAATCGGTAGATGTTAGGATAATCGGAGGTTATTGTGTACATAAGTAGTTTGAAAGTTTTGTTATTTTGAAAAAAACCTACAATCGGAAGGTATTTATTTACCATGTCTCCGATTATGAAGTTGCCCCAAAATTGATATTTGAAAATTCTCAAGTTTTTTCAATTTGGGAACTACCATAATTCCAGAGAAAATACTACAATCGGTAGTTTATATTAATGTATGTTGGTTTAAAGTTACGAAAATTATAATTCCATTAGTTAAAAGGGTAATTTCGTGATGTTAATTTTCTACCGATTATGGTAGTAGGCCCAAATTCAAATTTTTCAAAACCAATGGAATTTTGAATTTCTCTATTTGCACAATCGGTAGTTTCGTGATGTTTATTATCTACCGATTGTACAATCGGTAGTCTCGTGATGTTCTTTTATCTACCGATTGTGGTAGTTGCCCCAAATTCGAAAATTTTAAAAACCAATGGAATTTTGAGTTTCTCTATTTTCACACCTCCAGACTCGTGATGTTTATTATCTACCGATTGTACAATCTGTAGTATCGGATGTTCTTTTATCTACCGATTGTGGTTGTTGCCCCAAATTCAAATTTTCAAAACCAATGGAATTTTGAGTTTCTATTTTCACACCCAGACTCGTGATGTTTATTATAGTCTCGTGATTAGGGTCATAACTGGATAGATATCCCATGATATTGGAAGTTCCGATAAGGTTAAGGTTAAGGATTACTCTGATATCCGATATCCGATAATATCCGACGGATATCAAAAAATCCAATTCCGATAAGGTTAAGGTTGTTTTATCTGATATCGGAATTTTATCCGTTAAAATCCGATAACTAGGAAAAAAACTAAAAACTTGAAAAAAATGCACTTTGTCTTTTCAAGTTCAAAATGTTCAATGAAAAGTACAAACCCACACAAGCACAATGTTTAGAGTTAAAGTGTTTACCCTACCTAGTGAATTCAAAAGAAATTACACAACAACAGCTACAACAAAGCCAACAAAGAAAAAACAATGTCTAATAAATTACAAGAGGCTAACAATATCAACACGCGTAGTGAGTAGTGTAACTTAGTGTGATCTTGCTTGATGCCTCTGGCATGTTGTATCATTGCATCAACTTCAATTCACCAACGACTTCCATTTCGTGATTCAAAAATCACAAAGAATCACTTGATAAGAAAATTCCGACATCCAACATTTCGCCAAAGCTTTCACCACTATAAGTGCAACACAAGGTGAGCAAGAAATTAATAATAAAGTTGCAGATGAGAGCAAACATTGCTACAAAATGTCTTTCAATGTTTCACAAAAGACAAATGCATCCGCAGGGCACCGGTAAAACGCTTGTTACCCCCAAGATATGGTTTAGCCAGTTAAAAATGAACTGCATATGCCTTTCTAATTATCTACCCAAGGGTCAATTCTAGGGGGTTCAGATTTTCAAGCTTTCACATTTGGGGTTCTACAACAGCAAATCCCAAGTGGGAACCTTAAGGTCATTCTCACTACCATAAGGAACTGAATCACCTGATATACCACTACTATGAAGAGTGTAAACAAGCAAAATGCATAGGCTTTCACTCAAAAATCGATATCTAGTCTCAATTTTTAACAAAGAACTAAGCAAAGGAAAATAACTAAGAAAAAGGAAAAGAACTAAGCAAAGGAAAAGAAGATTTACCCGCATCAAAGAAGTCCTGGCACCAATCACTTAAGCATAGCAATGCTTGGACTAGTTCT
The DNA here is from genome assembly GCA_023531295.1 of Papaver armeniacum. NCBI lineage: Eukaryota > Viridiplantae > Streptophyta > Magnoliopsida > Ranunculales > Papaveraceae > Papaver > Papaver armeniacum. The sequence goes on along the minus strand of JAJJWW010010970.1, from coordinate 62,601 downwards.
GGATTTAGTGAAGTTCTCCGTGTGTAGTTAGAACCCTTCCACCATTGCTGAACATGGACTCGATGCTACATCGTCACCGAACAGCCAACACATCCTTGCTATCTTTGATAGAATTGGGTACTTAGCGGCACTTAGCTTCCACCAACTCAATATATCAAAATTGTATTCATCTTGGGGTGACATGCTTGAAGAATTGGTTCTTCTAAGTATGTCTCTAACTCGATTTCCGAACATCATATTCATCATTTTCCAACAAAAAGTAGCATAATCTGGGTTACTTAACTTACTTGTACCTGTGCCTCTTACATCGTAGACAGAGTTGCTAAAGAAAGCGTGAGTCAAGTGTTGTTTTGAGATTCATACGCCTTGAAAATTTTGGTCAAGTCTGTTCCGAATTTCTCATACTCAACCGCCGCAAGTTCATTATCCCCAAAAATTATCTTATATGTGAACCTTACCCATCTTGCCTTGTACCTGGATCTAAACCACTCCAATGCTCATAGTCAAATTACATTCACTCAAAGTATGCATTAAACTTTTGTCTCATTTTCAACCCCATTGCTCGACATACTCAAAAATACTATCTTCCCAACTTTTGATACTTTGGTTAATTTTATATACCCCATTATAATAAAGATTTGGCGCTTGATACTTAACCCCGCAAACTCGCTTGAAATATCATTAAAAGCCTCCAAACAATTACAAATTTCTATTCCTTGTTCCCACTTCACTTGATGGCGTAATATTGAATTCAGAATCTAAATCAAAGAAGTCTTTCAAAACCTTCTCAGCTTTAATTGCATTCTTAAGCATCATAAAAGTGGAGTTCCACCTGTGTCCACATCTAAACTAACTTCTCCAGACAATCTACATTGTGTCACATCAGCCTAAACTTCTCTTTCCTAGCTTGAGAAGCCTTTACATACTTAACACAATCTCTAATACCCTCTATAAACTCACTGCTACTTTCATGCCATACAACACAATCAAATGCAATATGTGGTTGCTACACCTCATGTGAAACAATTTCCTTGAAGCAACAAACAATTCTTACCATCTAGCCACTTCCATAAGATTTCTCATCATCACCCATTAGAATGGAGCATTATCAGCAGTCAAAGCAAAAATTTCCTATCAATGTTCCATTCTACCTGGTAAGTTTTGATAAAATTCAGAGAACATCTCCCCGTATGCGCATGGCACTACAATGTAAGCTAAGGTTTTGGCAATCAAGTTCCACTCATCATCTATAAAATGGCATGTAACACAACAATAACCATCTTTAGTGTATTTAGCAGTCCACATATCACTTGAGACTACATTTGGAAGTCAAATTTCTAATTGTAATTGCAATTCATGTTTCATTTCAAAGATAACACCTCAACACATCACTTTACTTGTATTCCTACATGGCATTCTCGCAGCAGGTTCAAAGATTTAACAAACTCTCTAAAATAGAAATGCTCAACCATGTTAAGTGGATAATCATGTTTAGCAATCATTTTAGCAAGGGCCTCCTAGTAACTATAGGATCATACTTGTAATTAAGTAATTTCACTTGGTTAGTACCGCCTTTTAATTGCAAAAGGTAATCTTCATTTGTCCCGGCTTGTTTTCAGTTTCTTGGGGCAGGTGTTTTTGGATGTTGAGCCAAGCGGGTAGTTCCTTGTTCACTACAAGGTGTACTAACTTATGACAATGATGACATTCACCATAAAGGACAGCCATTTCCTTACCCGGATTATCTTTATCGTGCTCTATAATGATTTTCCTCATGAATTCATCCCATGAAGGTGACCTTGTTGTGCGCAATTTCTTCCTTAAAGCAATAACAAGTGGATGATTTTCATCTGCGCTTCGCTAATGATCTCTTATTACCCGAAGAAGGTGTCATTGAAGCAATTGTTGAAGCAACACTTTGATCTTCTTGTTCCTCAGCTGCTCTGAGTTGGGTTGACTGCTTGGAGTTCCAACTCTATCGATGCTCTTCGACTTTCTTTGACATTCCGAGAACACACAAATTTGCATTTTTCATCAAGCACACACATATTTGTCAACACACCACTACTTTAAGATAAACTGAGATGATGAGAAATTAAGAATATAAACTATAAATCTAAAACATAATATGGTCAACATGGGACAGTTCAAAGAGTAGGAATAAAGAATATACAACATGTGGCTAAGCTTCACATCATTTTTTTTAATCAAAATACTAACACTTGGAAATTACAACTTACATTCTTCTTCTTGCTCTTGGAGTTCTAACACCTTTTCTTGGGAGCCTGCAATAAACAAATGAAGCAATGGATATGATAATTTCAGGTTAAATCAAAAGAGTTCAATACAAATCAAAGTGAATCAATCTAAAAGATTAGGAAGCAACAATATGACAAGAAATCATTCAATCTTCAATGGGTTATATTCAAACATGAATCAAAGAACTATTCTAGATAATCAATTGAAGTTGTGTAAACCCTAGAAGAGGGAGGGATTTAGATCAACTTATAGAAAAATCAAACCCCTAATTATCAATATTAAGTTATTCTTCATTCTCATATTCCAGCTTCAGCTTTAAACCCATCTAAATCTTTCATCCAAGCCCTAATTTATAGTCTCGTGATGTTCTTTTATCTACCGATTGTGGTAGTTGCTCCAAATTTGAAATTTTCAAAAACCAATGGAATTTTGAATTTCTCTATTTGCACAATCGGTAGTTTTGTGATGTTTATTATTTATTGTGGTGTTATTTATCTACCTATTGTGGTAGTAGCCCCAAGTTCAAATTTTTCAAAACCAATGGAATTTTGGATTTCTCAAAGAAGAGAAGAACATAGTCACAATCGGTAGATAAAAAAAAAAAAAAAACTAAACTACCGATTATGAAGGGATATATAAGTATTTTCAACCTATTTTGTCTTATTATGTCACCCCTAATTCTTTCTGGGTTGCCCCTAATGACGCCATGATTCTTACTAGTATCTTTCAAATATTTTTTGGGGTCGGCAAACTTCTTTGTTGTGCCATAGAGCATCATTCTGGAAGGCAGAACTAGCATTAAGTTCTTGGGATGCACATGAAGAACCGGACCAGAAGAACCGTACCAAATGTGGAGTATATCTCTTAACTGGGGTTTGTTGTGTTTAAGTCATGAAAAATCATCGATTCATATTGAGGTATTTGTGTTCTTCTTTTATATGTCGATGATGTTCTATTAACGGGTTCTGTTCCGAGTTTAATTATTTACTTTTATCAATGATTTTAACGAGCAAACTTTTATGACTGATGTAGGTGACATTTGTACATCAAACTGACGAGCCAACGATTTACTTTTATCAAACTGATGAGCCACACAATGAGGTTATGAAAACGCGTCATCGATCGTCGCTTACAAAGAGAAACTTGTGTAACGAAGAATTAGTTTGGTTCCATGCCTGGAAAATCGACCAACGGAAGCGATTTTCCTCATCAGACAACTAATGGAATGATACTGGGAACAAAAGAGACACTTGCACATGATATTTATTGACCTCGAGAAAGCTTACGAAAAAATTCTGCGTGAGGTGATGTGGTGGGAATTCGAACAGAAGAAGGTATCTCTGAAATACATAACCTACTTAATCAAGGATATGTACGAGGGAGCAGTCACCGGTGTCCAGACGTGCGACTGAGTTTCGAAAGATTTTCTGATCAAGATAGGACTACACCAGGGATCAGCCCTGGGTCTTTATACATAATAGATCCAGTTACGAGGGACATACAGGGTGAGATCCCTTGGTGTGTGCTCTTCGCATATGATGTGGCGCTAATTAGAAAATCTAAGAAAGAGGTAGAGGATAAACTAGAGAGGTGACGGCAAACTATAGAATCGAAGGACTTCGGACACAGTAGGACCAAGACCGAGTATTTGAGGTGCGATTTTGACGATGCCAGGTCTGATGTTGGGGACTTTCTGCTAGACAGACAACTTGTGTCAAGGAAGGACTCCTTCCGATATATAGGATCGATGATCCAAGGCAATGAGGATATCAGCGAGAACATTCAACATAGAACCCAGGCAGGGTGGGCGAAATGGATAATGGTGACGGGGGTCCTGTGTAACCGAAAGGTCCCAATAAAGATAAAAGGAAAATTCTACAAAACGGTTATCCGACCTGTGATGTTGTATGGAGCGGAATGATGGGCGACAGAGATGCGGATGCTGAGGTGGGCCTACGAACATACGAGGCACGACAGAATCAGGAAGGAATGTATACGCAACAAGCTTGGGGTAGCGCCAATCGAGCAAATACTCACCCAACATCGGTTGCGCTAGTTTGGCATATCCAGCGAAGACCACTAAATGCTCTGGTTCGCATAGGACGCATCAAACATGCGGAAGGAAGGATGAAGTGTAAAGGCAGACCGAAACTGGCCTGGGATGAACTGGTCAAATGGGACTTGAGCCGGTGGAACTTAGAGAAAGGCCCGGCGTTCAACAGAAGTACGTGGAGAGTAGCGATCCATGTGAAAGAGGTATTTGAACTGATTTTATTATTTTCAATTGTCTTTTTTAGCATGATTGTGTAAAACGTGAACGTGTAAACCGTCATGGCAGAATTGTGAAGGGGGGATTCCCCCGTAATCCTGCATCGGGGACATGGATTAAGTAGATATACTACTTTAATGGTCGCGAATACATAATCCCATTGAAGTAGTGACTACTTCACCCTCGGTACCAAAACGAACGCCGTGCGGAATGTTCCTAAAAATTTCTCTTGCCTCTGTGCAGGTTGTGTCTAGATAGGCAAACCGGCGTAAAACAAATGTCACACTTTTATGAAATAAAGTCTCTAACCTATCCGGAACTTGTTCCTAGACAAAGGCTTCGATTACCGGTGTAGGTGACATTCGTAATTATCTTGGTATTGAAATTACCTAGACATTTTATGGCTTGCATGCGCATCTTTCTCATACTCTATACTCATATCAAGGAATTGTTGGACCGAATGGTCAATCGGCCTAACGGTAGATAACAATGGTGTTGAAGGACAAAGTCGACCATAAATGTCAAGCCTCATACCATCGGGTAAAGTACCACGAATCATGTTTACACTCTTTGCACACACCACTTGCATTGTTTTTACTACTCCCTCCGTTCCATTTTAGATGAAGTTTTAGGGTTATTTTTTTGTTCCACAATACTTGAGAGTTTTCATATTTTTCAACAAAACTACCAATAACACCCTTACATTTTGTCTTGGAACTATAAGTTTAATTTTTAAAGCACTAATAGCAATTAATGTTTGAAGACTTTTTTCAAGGGTATAAATGGAAAATCTTCATATCTCTCTCCGCTCTTTAATCTGAGTGAAAACTCCAAGAACATTATCTAAAGTGGAACAGAAGGAGTAGTATACTATATATACATAATACTTGCATTATGTTTCTAAATTCATATGGCATATGCATACAGTTATATATATAAGTGGTACAATCTGTACACAGTTTGGAGATGCTGCTAAGTTAGTTACATGGGGCTTAATTTGGGTGCATCAGTGAATGAGGCAAACACTTGGTATTAGTTCCAACGGGCGAAATCCCATTCACTATAACGTTGTTTTAGTGGTGGATCGGTCAGGGGTTGTTTTGGTTTTTACCAATTCTTAAGGGAATGACAGAAATAATATGATTAGGTTGAGAACGTGGGAAGTTTCCTTCACTATAAAATTCACACTCCTGGGAAACCAAAAATCAATGCTTTCTAGAGAACCGACTGATCCATCTTTAATATATTCTTTATTTATTTCTTTTGTTTTCTCTCAGTTTCATTTCATTGTATTCTTTCCCTAATCAATATTGCAGATCCAATATTGGTATCGAGAGCTAGGTTAGATTAGGTGAGGTTTGAGTGAAATTAATTATCAAATCAATTAATCTGTGAGATAATAGTTTGACTAATCCAAAGACAAGATCACGTAATTGATTTTGTTAAGAATCGTAAACCGGTAGTCATAAAAGGGGAAAGTGAAGTTTTCTTTTCAGTTCACACTTGCACGGTTTGGTTTGTTGTTTCTTCAAAGAGGGAAAAGCAAATCAGGGGTGATTCACATCAATTGAAGACCTACACCAGCTACTTCGATTTTGGTTTTTTCTTAATCATCTCTTATCTACTTCAATTTGGGGATTTTATTAATCTCTTTCAATTGAATCAATTGGCAACTGCTTATTTAACTCCTTCTCAAAATTGTTCTTCGATTGGAGGAGTCCGACAAACTGCTTGTTCACTTATAGTAAGGATTTTTTTTACGGGTTTATACTATATCCAGTTGGAGGTCGGTACTTGTTGCCTTTCTTATTATCAGTATTTTTTGATTCGCCAAAAATACTGTTAATAATTATCTATGGGATCCAAAGCTATGAGTCATGAATTGAGCAAAACTGAGCGTTTGAATGGTTCTAATTTTTCTACTTGGAGAAGACGTATTAGGCATATACTGTTTCAATAAAAAGTAGAATATGTGATTGATGTTCCTACTCCTGAAGAACCTGCTAATCCCAGTCCTGCTGTTAGACGTAGTTATGAACGTTTTTTGGAGGATGATAAATAACAACTATGTTAACCTTTATGGATCCCATTTAGAAAATATAATGAAGGTGTTGATGGTGGTTTTTAGCTTAGGGATAAAATCGTAAAACCGTACATCTGGCATGACGTCACTATGACCAATAACGCATTTAATGAAACAATCAGCGTATTTACGTAAGAATTACCAGGGTACCTTTTTTTATACATGTGTCATGTTCCACGACAGAACCCTAAGTATTAACTAACATCACCTCTGTATACACCTAACCCTAATTCTGCCACCGTGCCAATAACAAACCATGCCAGCCACGTCTCTGCGCCAAGGCATGCCAACCATGCCAGCCGCACCACCGTGCCAATGGCAAACCATGCCAGCCACGTCTCTGTGCTAAGGCATGCCAACCATGCCAGCCGCACCACCGTGCCAATGACAAACCATGCCAGCCACGTCTCTACGCCAAGGCATGCCAACCATGCCAGCCGCACCACCGTGCCAATGGAAAACCATGCCAGACACGTCTCTGCGCCAAGGCATGCCAACCATGCCAGCCGCACCACCGTGCCAATGACAAACCATGACAGCCATGTCTCTGCGCCAAGGCATGCCAACCATGCCAACCGCACCACCGTGCCAATGGCAAACAATGCCAGCCACGTCTCTGCGCCAAGGCATACCAACCGTGCCAGCCGCACCACCGTGCCAATGGAAAACCATGCCAGCCACGTCTCTGCGCCAAGGCATGCCAACCATGCCAGCCGCACCACCGTGCCAATGGCAAACCATGCCATACACGTCTCTGCGCCAACCATGCCCACCGCTCCCCGTGCCAATGGCAAACCATGCCAGCTACTTCTCCACGCCAAAACGAAGGGTTGCAATAATCAATGGCTACCCTTCTCTTCGAGATACAGATATCGACCATCCAAGTTCTCCACCTAACGCACAGCAACTTGCGGCCCAAGGCCAAACACCACGGTTTGCACCAAACCCTAGTTTTGGCTGCGTCTATACCATGCCAGCCTCTCCTTCACGTCATTGGCTGCCAAAACTAAGGGTTGCAACGATCAACGTCCACCCTTCCATCTAAGATGTAGATCTTAGCCGTCCAAAGTCACCAGCTGACGCATGGCAACCTGCGTCCCAAAGCCAAAACACACGGTTTGCACCTAAACCCTAATTTGGCCGCGCCTACTCTTTGACAAGGCCATGACTCAACGCTGGATACTACAAACGAAGGGTTGCAATAATCAACGGATACCCTTCTCTTTGAGATGCATATCTCGACCACACAAGTTTGCCACCTGACGCATGGCAACTTGCGGCACGAAGCCAAAACACACGGTTTGCACCTAAACCCTAATTTGGCCGCGCCTACTCTATGACAAAGCCATGCTCAACGCTAGCTGCTAAAATGAAGGGTTACAATAATCAACGTCTACCCTTCTCTTTGAGATGCAGATCTCGACCACACAAGTTCGCCACCTGACGCATGACAACTTGCGGCCCAAAGCCACCTAAATCTTAATTTGGTCGCGCCCACTCTATGGCAAATCCAAGCTCAACGTTGGCTTCTAAAAAGAAGGGTTACAATAATCAACGACTACCCTACTCTTTGAGATGCAGATCTCGACCACACAAGTTCTCCACCTGACGCATGACAACTTGCGGCCCAAAGCCAAAACACACGGTTTGCACCTAAACCCTAATTTGGCCGCGCCCACTCTATGGCAAAGCCATGCTCAACGTTGGTTGCTAAAACGGAGGGTTGCAATAATCAACTACTATCCTTCCCACTGAGATGCGGATCTCGACCATTCAAGTTCGCCACCTAACTTATGGCCCAAAGCCAAAACATCACGGTTTGCATCTAAACCCCAAATTTAGCCGCGCTTATTCTTTGGCAAAGCCATATCGATTCTATCATGGCCACTGGCATGCCACCATGCCACACGTAACACCTTGATACACGTTTTCCCATGAAAACACTCAAGACATCTAACACATGTCACAAACTGGGGGATGCTCATAAAGGGTATTGGTTTGGCGGTTTACAGCGTGCGGCGTACACTACGCCCGTTACATGAAAGTGTCATAAGAATGAGTCGGTTAGTAAATACAAGGAATAATGGTGAAACGCTCCTTTCATTATGGAACATCAATTCCAGGCGTTACCCATTTATCACCTCCTTCCACTTTACTCAGTCGTTTCCATTTTCTATGAGACCAGAGTACGTTATGTTACGACTTGTATAAACAGGTGTTACCTATTTCCACCAAACAACAAGTTTTGGTCAGGATTATACAACACTCATAAATCACTTGCTAGCTTTCCCATCTGTTAGCTTTCACTTTCTGATACAAGTCAAACAACTACTCTTCCAGAATCAACTATTCTGGTCTCAACACTTTCTTCGCTTCCCTCCCTAAAACCAACCCTTCTCCTTCACTTTGTGACCGAAGCAAGTCCGGAACGGCCATTTCTTGGTTTAGGCCGGATTTGTACAGATTGATCTCTCGAATATAAAGTACTCCCTTTGCAAACATTATTTAGGGTTTAGACTCGCTTTCTCACCCACTCACGCGAAATTACCAAATCGTGAAACCGTTTTCACCCTCAAAGAATTGGCGACCACAAATGGGAGGATTAGTCTCTCGGTTGCAATACCAATTTCAAATTACGCTTCATAACTCCAATTCAGGAAGATGGTCAGTTTTAGGACTGAATCCGTGCCCCCAAACTCCACTCAGATGAATGGCAATGTTTCCTCTCCTAACGCAGCATCCAACAACGCAATCGGCGGAGAAGTCCCGAGACAAATCTACTTGGCGCGGTCTCATGAGATCCATACCATGAATATGGATCTGATAAAAGAGGCGGTTAACATCATACTCGACTTCCTTATCAGCCTAACGTCAGGATTGAGCGACCCGCCTGCCCTGGAAACTCCAGAACTGGGGACTCGCGTCCTGGACGGTCACTCCCAAGTCAACAGATTCACTACCAATCGAAACCAAAGGACCAGAAGCGGCCTCGCCGGTGGAGAGTTTGTGTGAACTCTTGCATCTTTCAAAGAATCAACGGATGGAGACGTTCACCGCCATCAATCGAATAGCATTAAACGTGTCCCTGGTTCCTTCACGATCGGAGACCTCGAGGATACCACAGATGTCCATCAACAATGTCCCATTTACCGATGACGATATGATGGCAGAAGAAGGACATAACCGGTCCCTACACGTCACAGCCCGTATCAAGGATGTAGAATTCAAGAGGGCTCTCATCGACACAGGAGCATCCTCTAACGTCATTACACTTAGGACGCTCAGAACATCCAGGGTGCGACCAAACGAAGTCGTGCGAAAGCCCACTATGATGACCGATTTCAAAGGCAACCAGACTAACACGTATGGATACATCAACCTGAATCTATCAGTGGGACCAGTCCAGTCAAGGGTGAGGTTCGAAGTAATCGAAAAGGAGCCAGATTACCACATGATACTAGGAAGGTCGTGGCTCCATGATAATAGAATCATTCCTTAGTCATACCACCAGTGCCTGAAAACCATGCTACACAGAGAAGTCATCCGCATCGCTGCATCATTATCTCCCTATGCGCCGATATGCGGCATAGAGACATTTGAGCCCAGAAAAAGCCCACATGCCACAACCGACAAAGCTCTCCACACCCCACTACCAAAATGGGCGTCAATTGCAGAAAGCCATGAGCCTGCGCCATTTCACGGAGAAATTCGGTCTCACCCTGCCCTATCGGAAGAGAGAGACACCGGCCTCCACCCGCCATACCGGAGCTTGGCTCACGCCCGCACCAAGCGAGAACGGACTTTTATCATGAGCCATGACGAAAAGGGGAAGACCGTATATCAGCGTCGCTGTTAGAATTAACGGGAGAGACTACCACACGCCCTCCGCCCAACGAGATGTGAACACGGTTACGAGCCGCGAGAGGAAGTACCGATGCACCACGACAGCTACAAAGACTAACCAACTCTACCATGGACGAACTTGAGGTTGTTAATGTCGGGAGTGAGGAATCTCCGCGACCCATCTCGATAAGCTCGACTCTGTGATGTGGTTTTGAAGTTGTTTGTAAAGTGGTAGTAAAAGTTCGTTCAACTCGGGCTTGTAAAGGTTTGATTTAAGAAAACTCTAAAAACAAAGAAAATATATTCACAAGATTTTCACAATGTCGAGAGGTACTGAGACTCGGGATTCCACCATAAACTCATTCATGCGATTCATATATTTATCCTAGACAATTATAGCTCGAACAATATTGACTCTATATCTTCGCCAAGGTAGATCTTTAAAATATTAATTGTAAATCACAAGCATGGCGCATCAAAAGTACTAAAACTAAGTATACGTCATCAAACGAAATCATAACTAATTAGTGAAAATCATAAAACAATTAAATCAAGTGCAAAAATTCATACAAGAAATAAATAGAATTACCACATGCATGAAGAATGGCTTCCTCCTTTATCCCAGTGTTGGGGTTTAGCTCCTCATGGTAAAAACACGCTCAAAATAATAAATCATGGCTCAAAAGGTGTTTTTATTGAAGAAATTATATAACTCACCATTCCGCAACGCCAGTATTGGCGTTACGAGTTCACTGTTACAAAGGAATAAGACCGTGGAGGGAACGATAGTTTTCTCTTTGCGAGAATCTGCGACTGCCAATGCAGCTTAATGTTCTTCAGTTTAGGGTTCTTGAGAACGACACTTCTCTAGTGTCGTCTACAACTCCTTCTCTTCTTCTTCTTCTTCTTCTTCATGCTACAGCTACAACTCCTCTGCAGCCTTTCCTCCTTCACAACAACCACCCCAAACTCCCGATTACCCCTCTTTGACTCAACAACGTTCCTTTTATACACAACAGGTGTAGAAAAATATCGAGAAATTCTTCCCGATATCCCTTTTTTTCTTTTGGAGAAAGTCTCGGCTTTTTTTTCCTTTTATTTCTATACTTTCCGCGTTCCTGGATTGTGTAGTGCACTCCAAACTTCCCAAGGATCGAACAGAATCAAACACAAGATATATTTCTTCCACTCGCACGTAATATCCAAAATTGAATCCAAACGAAGGCCGAGAATAGCTCCTTCCTGTTTTAACGAGATATATGTAGAAATATTCTTTCTTTCCAAAACAAACTCTCCTACCAGCCCTGTTTTATCGTCACACGCCTACACCAGTTCAAACTGTACCAAATCTCCACGAAAATCACGACCAAAATCCGTTCTCAAAATTCCGCAGATGAAACTAACTTTTCCCGCCAAATTCGTCTTTTGAATGATGAAGAAGGGATGCCCCCTAACCAGAGTAGGGGTGCGAATAGTACATGCCATGGGGGTTACCCCTTATCAACTGGGTACCCCTTATCCAAAATGAGAGTCCGAATAGTAATTTTCTCCCATGAGCGCAAATACCACTTTTCGAGCCAATTTTCCCGCACAAGTGTATTTCTCCAAAAACACCTACAAAGACATAAAAAGCCATAATAAATACAAAATCGAGTACTAACAATATATATAATTGAGATTATATCAGACACAAAAATGTGTCTATCAAATACCCCCAAACTTATTATCTGCTAGTCCTCGAGCAAATCAAATCTAGAAAATAAAATCCTAACTCACTGTCGCAGGTATCGTCGATTGCATTTAGCGTATGCAATAAGCCTTTAAACCCCTAGGTGGCCCTAGTGGCCGAGTTATAGTCTCGGGAGGGTTTACCAGAGGTGTACCCACAAAACCTTTATACTCCAGACCCTAACTATCTACGCAGAACCTTGGAAGACACTAAAGAATCTCCTTGGTTGGCATACTTATTGATTACAGGAGGAAGTACCCTGATGCGAAATTCCAATTGTTGTACACGAGTTTGCACTCAATCATACTAAAATTCATATATAAGTCACAGAGCTCTACTCAGATAGTTTCTGAACATCATAACCGGAGTCAACCAATCACATGGATAGATTAAGAAGATGGATGTAGAGAAAAAACGTAGATGGTTTTGATGTTGACTAATGTTAACGGTGTTTCTCATATCTGTCTGAAGGCCACTGCCAAAACGAACCTATCCTAATTGATTGAGATACTGGTCTGGACTAATATCAACACACTGGCGTATACAAGGGAACTAGTGGTCGATAATCCTAACTCTAGGTAAACACAACTGGCATATACAAGGGTTCCAGTGGTCGACTTTATTGAATTTATTCTGGTTGGTCTGATGGTCCGGTCTCAAATTTTTTTTTTGTATCTCAATCACTCTATTTCACCCTAGCAGTGGTAACAACTTGAATCGTGAGCCCCACCTAATCACTTAGAGAAATATATTTTAAAGAAAACAAAATAAAAATAGAAGTGGAAAGGATTCAACGAGATATGGCGAAACTACCATGTTTTTTTATTTAATTCTAACACCTGAGCTCTGTGCTTTTATGAATAGACTCTTTAGATGTTTCCATCTAATCAGATTGGTTCATCAACTCCTACAACCAAAATGCTTACATCCACTTAGATTGGTTAGTGCCATCCTTAATAAGCATAAATTTCTAGGCTCTGGAGTTTATTAATGCAACTAAAATATTTCTCCCATACCCCCGAACTTAAATCTAACATTGTCCTCAATGTTCTAAAGATAAAATTAAAAGCATGAACAAGGAGAAACTGTTACCATTTGAAGTAAAAGAGTTAAGGAAAGATATTACCGTGTCGCATGAATATTGGGTTACCTCCCAAGAAGTGTTAAGTTTAAAGTCTTCGAGCAGACTAAGAAAGGATTATTCACCTCATAAAATCATAAAGTAATAGCCGAAATATCTGTGGGTCATCAAAACCAAATAGAGCTATCACAAGGTAAAAGGAATCGCAACCCGCCAAGAAAATTAACAAATAAAGCACACCCTTGTCTAGTTTCCTGTTTAAGACAACTACATCTAGATGTGGTTCATGTTCAGGCTCTATAACTGGGTCGAGATAAAATATTTTCATGTGCTGGAATTCCTCAAAGCTAAGATCTGGTTCAGGTTGTAAAGTCTGGAAAAACTCAAATAAGAACATAGAAGCACATAATAATAACCTGAATAATTGCGGATCCTTAAAGTCAATCGGTTTTGACTCACACAATTGACCACGATGAAATCGGCGGTCAATCATAAGAAAATGTGTCGATACTAATTTCCTAAAGTACTTAGGATCAGTCTCAAAACTTAATAATTGACACATCTGAAACTTATACGTTCCCACAATTGGTTGAAAAATATTTGGTGGGAAAACAAAATCAATTTGGGTATCATAGCCTGGGCAAACCACATCAACCAGAGGATGGGTTTCTAACAACTGAACTTCCTTATGGACATCACTAGGTTCAGAAAAACGTGTATGAAGATAATCTTGTAAAATGGTTGAGGCACATATATCAAGTCCCAAGTGAGGGATCTCTGTAAGAGCTAAAGGTAAGGCACGAGGAGAATGATAATCACCCCCAAACTTAGAGTTTTGGGTGTCTCTAGATAGACTATCTACAATTTCCCTAATTTCTAGATCATCGGAATCCTGAAAATGGTCAATTGCTTCTTCTAAGTTATAATCGGAAGGTGCATCCTCACTCATATTTAAAAGCTCTACGAGTTCATCTTCTTTATCTAAGAGTAATGTTTCTAAATCGCTAGACTCGAAAACAATATTCTCAGAATAAACTCTTTCCTCAAAACTATCATCGGCTTCGTAATCATAAGAAAATACTACATCGTCTAAAATGGTGGTATCTCTAGTCAAATCCTCGTCCTTTTGAATAGGTGAATAATTATTAAAATTATTTGAATTTGAACTAGAAATATTATCATTGTAAAGCTCAATTGGAGTAACAAATTCCTGATCACTATGCCTACTTATTTCAAATTCTTCATCAACACTATCCTCATCATAATCATCATTATAATAACATGAAAATGGTTGAACCTCATCTAAACAAGTAGTGTTACCAATTCTAACCTCGTCATCTTGATTATGCAAATAACTATCCTCATTTTCAAAGGTACTATTGGAAACACTATATTGGAAATTAAGACTATCTTGAGCAGTTCTTTCTTGGGCCTCTAACAACATTTTCTGAGTCGACTCACATGACTTCCTGATTTTATCTAGGAAAGAAGGTTCACACGTTACATTGCTTTCGTTCATAATTAAGTTATTCATCTCAGCTGAACTACGTGTCGACTCAAGTAACTTTTGTGCTGACTCAGCTAACTTACGTGCGGATTCTAGTAGAGAGGAATTTTGCTCGTATGACCGGTGGGCGTATGGATAGTAATTGTTGATGAGCACAAAAGTGCGACGCATTTTCACCCATAAATACATTAGCTGGGCCTCATTTTATCACTAATAAACTTGTTTGTAGGTGTTTTTGTGAAATAAGCTCTTATGGAGAAAGTTTGCTCAAAAAAAGTGGTATTTGATCCTAGAAAAGTACTAAAGGCACCCCAATCTTGGATAAGGGCACCTCCAGAAATGTGATAAAGGCACCCGGAGGAGTTGATAAAGGCACCTAGGAGTTTTCACTATTTACAGCCCAAAAATTACTCTTTATACCCCATAATTACTATTCGCACCCCAGGAATTTCTATTTATACCCCAAATTGCTAAAGGGACACCATAACAGGATAGGGGGCAGTCATCTTCTTCATTTGAATTTTGAATTTTGGCGGGAAAATGGCTGCAGAATTGGGGTTGAAGATTTGGAGGTGTTTGAACGAGATTCAATGGCTGAAATCAAATGAGTTTGTTGCTAGGACCTAAACAGGGATGGTAATGTGCTTTGTTTCGATTATATTTGGTCGGATAATCAAAGATTGATGAAAAAGCAAGAACAAAAATGGCGGGAAAATGTTGCAAAGACACGGCCGATTTAGGGTCGAGTTTAAATCATGCTCTAGGGAGATTCAAGGGCTTAAATTAAATGGGTTTACTCTAATTGACCCAACAGGGCTGGTATGGGTCTTCCTTTCGACTAGAATTGGCTAGATTGTCGAGATAAAGCAAAACATGGGAAAGACACTCGGTTACATTCCAACAGAGACGTGTAATATTTTCGTGAGAAAAACTCGAGATTCTGTTGGGTTGACTTGTGGAAGATACGTGAATATTTGTATCTGCATGAGTACAGCGTGTTTGGAGCATATCTGTTGAGGATTATCGCGTGTGGAAGAGAAAAAGGGAAAGAAATATTCTCGTATCTGCACAAAATTGAAGAGAGGATCATATGGAGTTAATTCATAATATTTGGTGCTGGTGAGGTATAAAAAGGGTCTTGGGATGTTTGAGAAGAATATAGAGAGTTGGGGAGAAGAACAGTGAGTGGCGAGCACTTTCTCTCTTTCTGCTGCAGAGAAGAGGAAGAAGAAGAACACGAGACGGCACTTTTGGACCGTCGTTTATGAACGGTCGCATGTTCACATCTTAGCGACCGTTGGTCTCGACGATTTCCATATATAGTTCTTCTCGTAATAAAGAGCTTAAGCTGTAACGGTAGTTTGTAGCGGCCATTAACCGTTGCAAATTCTCGGTTTATTGTATTTTCACTTCTTCTCTTCATTGTAAGCACCATTTGAGCTATAAAAAAAATATTTTGAGAGTGTCTACAATATGAGTAGCTAAACCTCTACATTGGGTCGACGGAGGAAGCTGAATTTCATACGTGGGTAATTTTAATTAATTCTTTATATGACTTTTGCATAAATTAAAATAGAATTATGATTTGAAAAAATTAGTTATCATTTTATTAGATGGGTCATGCTTGCTTAGATGTTTGATGGCCCATGCTTACGATTTATAATTAATGTTTGGAGAATCTACATTGGCAAAAATAAGAGTCCTTGTTGTTTTGAGCAATAATTGCTGAAGAATAATAATTGAACCTATTAATATGAATGCGGTGGAATCCTAGACCCAGTGACTCTCGCTTTTGTTTATTATTTTCGCTTTTGTTTAAACCTTTAAATTTAATCTTCGCAAGTCTGAGAGAACGAATCTTAATTACTACGAAAACTAAGAAAAATCTTAAATCATTTTGGCGCCGCTGCGACGCGGATTTGTTTTTAGATTAATTTTTAGGTTTATTTTTTTTTATTTTGTACAGTATTTTCTTTTTGCTTTTTATGCGTTTCTTTTTGTATTTATTTTCAGGGAATTTTTGAGGATGATGACTTCTTCTGAGGAGACGTCACCTACGATGACGCTGGCGGAATATATGCGTAGGAAGTCAAATTATCAGGAAACCTCATCTGAGATGACGCTTGCTGAATATATGCGTAGGCAATGGTATGGAGTTTCTGCTCCACATGAGGTAAGTGAAGAATCACATGAAACTATTTATGAGAAGTATTACAAACACACACCGCCTAGTTTGGAACAAAGATTGAGAGTTCTTGAATGTGAAAGATTATTTGCTGATGATGATGATGATGAATCTAGTAGTGACTCTCTGTTCCAAACAGAACATATAGATGACCCTGTGGATGATTGTGTGGATGATTCGCCTAATTCCATAGATGAATCTACCTCACAAGATCATTCACCCGACTTAGAGGTTGTTTCTAGACCACTAGACTTCCAAAAGTTGCCTAATTTAGGGTTAGAATTGTGTGCTTCTAAAGTGTTGTTGGATTACTTTGCATCTAAGTACCCGAGGATTTGCCTATTTCTAATACTCGTACATGAGCCAGTTGAAATTTTCCCGGTTTCAATAGAATCCCCATACTTTGTTCTTTACGCACTTCCATGTGCGGTAAAAACTTGGTTTAGGGGTAAATTTTGTTTTCGACGGTTTCGGTGTCCCCATTTTTTCATAAAATAATATTTGTGAAGCTGTCGTTTGTAAATATTGTATTTTGGGTCGATCCCCAAGTTTTCGGAGTTATTAGTGTATGGGGATCCGTTTTTGTACAATCCAGTAGGTATAATTATTTATTTATGTTTGTTTACTTTTGTTTATTCTATTTTTAATTTCCCATCTTAATTTTTACGTTGGATGACTCAATTACATTGAGGACAATGTAATATTTAAGTGTGGGGGAGTGGTTATTAACTTTTTCTTTTAATTTTTTCAGGAATTTTCTTGCGTATTGTGACCAGCTCTTGAGCGGGTCTAAAAAGATAATAAAAATATAAATATTATGACCAGCTGTGTAGCGGTCTAAAAAAAAAAAATTATTATTATGGTTTTTTGGGTTATGACCAGCTGTGTAGCGGGTCTTTTGTTTTTCCTTATATATTATGACCAGCTGTGTAGCGGGTCTAAAAAAAAAAAAAAAAAATTGTCGCGTCTTATGTATGGCATTTGTCATGACCAGCTGTGTAGCGGGTCAATTTTCTATTTTGCTCGAGGACTAGCAAAATGTAAGTGTGGGGGATTTTGATGAGCACGAAAGTGCGACGCATTTTCACCCATAAATACATTAGTCAGGCATCATTTTATCACTAATAAACTTGTTTGTAGGTGTTTTTGTGAAATAAGCTCTTATGGAGAAAGTTTGCTAAAAAAAGTGGTATTTGATCCTAGAAAAGTACTAAAGGCACCCCAATCTTGGATAAGGGCACCCCAGAAATGTGATAAAGGCACCCGGAGGAGTTGATAAAGGCACCTAGGAGTTTTCACTATTTACAGCCCAAAAATTACTCTTTGTACCCCATAATTACTATTCGCACCCCAGGAATTTCTATTTATACCCCAAATTGCTAAAGGGACACCATAACAGGATAGGGGGCAGTCATCTTCTTCATTTGAATTTTGAATTTTGGCGGGAAAATGGCTGCAGAATTAGGGTTGAAGATTTGGAGGTGTTTGAACGAGATTCAATGGCTGAAATCAAATGGGTTTGTTGCTAGGACCTAAACAGGGATGGTAATGTGCTTTGTTTCAGTTATATTTGGCTGGATAATCAAAGATTGATGAAAACAGCAAGAACAAAAATGGCGGGAAAATGTTGCAGTACACGGCCAGATTTAGGGTCGAGTTTAAATCATGCTCTAGGGAGATTCAAGGGCTTAAATTAAATGGGTTTACTCTAATTGACCTAACAGGGCTGGTATGGGTCTTCCTTTCGACTAGAATTGGCTAGATTGTCGAGATAAAGCAAAACATGGGAAAGACACTCGGTTACATTCCAACAGAGACGTGTAATATTTTCGTGAGAAAAACTCGAGATTCTGTTGGGTTGACTTGTGGAAGATACGTGAATATTTGTGTCTGCATGAGTACAGCGTGTTTGGAGCATATCTGTTGAGGATTATCGCGTGTGGAAGAGAAAAAGGGAAAGAAATATTCTCGTATCTGCACAGAATTGAAGAGAGGATTATATGGAGTTAATTCATAATATTTGGTGCTGGTGAGGTATAAAAAGGGTCTTGGGATGTTTGAGAAGAATATAGAGAGTTGGGGAGAAGAACAGAGAGTGGCAGAGCACTTTCTCTGCTGCTGCAGAGAAGAGGAAGAAGAAGAACACAGACGGCACTTTTGGACCGTCGTTTATGAACGGTCGCATGTTCACATCTTAGCGACCGTTGGTCTCGGCGTTTCCATATATAGTTCTTCTGTAACATTAGCTTAAGATGTAACGGTAGTTTGTAGCGGCCATTAACCGTTGCAAATTCCGGTTTATTGTATTTTCACTTCTTCTCTTCATTGTAAGCACCATTTGAGCTATAAAAAAATATTTTGAGAGTGTCTACAATATGAGTAGCTAAACCTCTACATTGGGTCGACGGAGGAAGCTGAATTTCATACGTGGGTAATTTTAATTAATTCTTTATATGACTTTTGCATAAATTAAAATAGAATTATGATTTGAAAAAATTAGTTATCATTTTATTAGATGGGTCATGCTTGCTTAGATGTTTGATGGCCCATGCTTACGATTTATAATTAATGTTTGGAGAATTTACATTGGCAAAAATAAGAGTCCTTGTTGTTTTGATCGATAATTGCTGAAGAATAATAATTGAACCTATTAATATGAATGCGGTGGAATCCTAGACCCAGTGACTCTCGCTTTTGTTTATTATTTTCGCTTTTGTTTAAACCTTTAAATTTAATCTTCGCAAGTCTGAGAGAACGAATCTTAATTACTACTACGAAAACTAAGAAAAATCTTAAATCATTTTGGCGCCGCCGCTTTGGATTTGTTTTTAGATTAATTTTTAGGTTTATTTTTTTTTATTTTGTACAAGTATTTTCTTTTTCCTTTTTATGCGTTTCTTTTTGTATTTATTTTCGGGGAATTTTTGAGGATGATGACTTCTTACGAGGAGACGTCACCTACGATGACGCCGGCGGAATATATGCGTAGGAAGTCAAATTATCGGAAACCTCATCGAGATGACGCTTGCTTTGAATATATGCGTAGGCAATGGTATGGAGTTTCTGCTCCACATGAGGTAAGTGAAGAATCACACGAAACTATTTATGAGAAGTATTACAAACACACACCGCCTAGTTTGGAACAAAGATTGAGAGTTCTTGAATGTGAAAGATTATTTGCTGCTGATGATGATGATGAATCTAGTAGTGACTCTCTTTCCAAACAAGAACATATAGATGACCCCGTGGATGATTGTGTGGATGATTCGCCTAATTCCATAGATGAATCTACCTCACAAGATCATTCACCCGACTTAGAGGTTGTTTCTAGACCATTAGACTTCCAAAAGTTGCCTAATTTAGGGTTAGAATTGTGTGCTTCTAAAGTGTTGTTGGATTACTTTGCATCTAAGTACCCAGAGGATTTAAAAATATAAATATTATGACCAGCTGTGTAGCGGGTCTAAAAAAAAAAAAAAATTATTATTATGGTTTTTTGGGTTATGACCAGCTGTGTAGCGGGTCTTTTGTTTTTCCTTATATATTATGACCAGCTGTGTAGCGGGTCTAAAAAAAAAAAAAAAATTTGTCGCGTCTTATGTATGGCATTTGTCATGACCAGCTGTATAGCGGGTCTAACTCTCTTTTATTTTATGACCAGCTGTGTAGCGGGTCAATTTTCTGTTTTGCTCGAGGACTAGCAAAATGTAAGTGTGGGGGATTTTGATGAGCACGAAAGTGCGACGCATTTTCACCCATAAATACATTAGCTGGGCATCATTTTATCACTAATAAACTTGTTTGTAGGTGTTTTTGTGAAATAAGCTCTTATGGAGAAAGTTTGCTAAAAAAAGTGGTATTTGATCCTAGAAAAGTACTAAAGGCACCCCAATCTTGGATAAGGGCACCTCCGGAAATGTGATAAAGGCACCCGGAGGAGTTGATAAAGGCACCTAGGAGTTTTCACTATTTACAGCCCAAAAATTACTCTTTGTACCCCATAATTACTATTCGCACCCCAAGAATTTCTATTTATACCCCAAATTGCTAAAGGGACACCATAACAGGATAGGGGGCAGTCATCTTCTTCATTTGAATTTTGAATTTTGGCGGAAAATGGTCCGCAGAATTAGGGTTGAAGATTTGGAGGTGTTTGAACGAGATTCAATGGCTGAAATCAAATGGGTTTGTTGCTAGGACCTAAACAGGGATGGTAATGTGCTTTGTTTCAGTTATATTTGGCTGGATAATCAAAGATTGATGAAAACAACAAGAACAAAAATGGCGGGAAAATGTTGCAGTACACGGCCAGATTTAGGGTCGAGTTTAAATCATGCTCTAGGGAGATTCAAGGGCTTAAATTAAATGGGTTTACTCTAATTGACCTAACAGGGCTGGTATGGGTCTTCCTTTCGACTAGAATTGGCTAGATTGTCGAGATAAAGCAAAACATGGGAAAGACACTCGGTTACATTCCAACGAGAGACGTGTAATATTTTCGTGAGAAAAACTCGAGATTCTCATTGGGTTGACTTGTGGAAGATACGTGAATATTTGTGTCTGCATGTGTACATCGTGTTTGGAGCATATCTGTTGAGGATTATCGCGTGTGGAAGAGAAAAAGGGAAAGAAATATTCCCGTATCTGCACAGAATTGAAGAGAGGATTATATGGAGTTAATTCATAATATTTGGTGCTGGTGAGGTATAAAAAGGGTCTTGGGATGTTTGAGAAGAATATAGAGAGTTGGGGAGAAGAACAGAGAGCGGCAGAGCACTTTCTCTGCTGCTGCGAGAGAAAGAGGAAGAAGAAGAACACAGACGGCACTTTTGGACCGTCGTTTATGAACGGTCGCATGTTCACATCTTAGCGACCGTTGGTCTACGACGATTTCCATATATAGTTCTTACGTAACATTAGCTTAAGCTGTAAGAATTAGTTTGTAGCGGCCATTAACCGTTGCAAATTCCCGGTTTATTGTATTTTCACTTCTTCTCTTCATTGTAAGCACCATTTGAGCTATAAAAAAATATTTTGAGAGTGTCTACAATATGAGTAGCTAAACCTCTACATTGGGTCGACGGAGGAAGCTGAATTTCATACGTGGGTAATTTTAATTAATTCTTTATATGACTTTTGCATAAATTAAAATAGAATTATGATTTGAAAAAATTAGTTATCATTTTATTAGATGGGTCATGCTTGCTTAGATGTTTGATGGCCCATGCTTACGATTTATAATTAATATTTGGAGAATCTACATTGGCAAAAATAAGAGTCCTTGTTGTTTTGAGCGATAATTCTTTGAAGAATAATAATTGAACCTATTAATATGAATGCGGTGGAATCCTAGACCCAGTGACTCTCGCTTTTGTTTAAACCTTTAAATTTAATCTTCGCAAGTCTGAGAGAACGAATCTTAATTACTACTACGAAAACTAAGAAAAATCTTAAATCAGGCTCACCATGGTATGGACCATAACCTTCAAAAGGATGATGTTCCCAACCACTATTCACATTATGGTCAAAGTAGTAACGTCCATTTTGAAACTCAGTCGGATATTCGTTGTATTGGCTATTGTAATACCAGTTCGACATTCTATTGCAGGGGTGTGAGTTGTCACACAAAATTAAAACCCACCGACAGGGATTCGTGGGTGGATAGAGTCTTACCTCCGTGCACTGACGGGCGATGAACCGTTAGAAGTCGACTCAGGCCACCGACTCCGATGTCAGTGTACGAACCGGAGGGGCCGAGACAGTATCGTAACTGTCGTCCTTCCCTGCAAACAGTTTTATTTAATTTTTTTAACCCTTCCTTAGGGTTTTAAAAATAATGTCCAGTCCAAAAGAAAAATAAAGTCCAACAAGTGTCCAAAAATAAAAAGAAAAATTACAAAAATACAACCCTATTTACAGTTTCTAAAAATAAAACAAAATAGCTATATACAAAATCTTCTTTTTAACTCCTTTTGAATTCCTCTTTTCTTTCCTTCTTAAGAAGATGCTTTCCTTTTATAGCACTTTTTCTTTCCTTGTAGCTTCGCTCCAAATCTGAAAAGAATCGAAAAATACCAAAGGCATAAAAGAGAACAAAAAATATAAAAAAAATAAAAATAGAAATAACTCTAAAACCTAAAACCTAAATACAAGTCCGCGTCGGCGGCGCCAAAAATTGATGTGGTTTTGAAGTTGTTTGTAAAGTGGTAGTAAAAGTTCGTTCAACTCGGGCTTGTAAAGGTTTGATTTAAAAAACTCTAAAAACAAAGAAAATATATTCACAAGATTTTCACAATGTCGAGAGGTACTGAGACTCGGGATTCCACCATAAACTCATTCATGCGATTCGTATATTTATCCTAGACAATTATAACTCGAACAATATTGACTCTATATCTTCGCCAAGGTAGATCTTTAAAAGATTAATTGTAAATCACAAGCATGACGCATCAAAAGTACTAAAACTAAGTATACGTCATCAAACGAAATCACAACTAATTAGTGAAAATCATAAAACAATTAAATCAAGTGCAAAAAGTCATACAAGAAATAAACAGAATTACCACATGCATGAAGAATGGCTTCCTCCTTTATCCCAGTGTTGGGGTTTAGCTCCTCATGGTAAAAACACGCTCAAAATAATAAATCATGGCTCAAAAGGTGTTTTTATTGAAGAAATTATATAACTCAACCAATCTGCAACGCCAGTATTGGCGTTACAGAGTTCATTGTTACAAAGGAATAAGATTGTGGAGGGAACGATAGTTTTCTGTTGCTGCAGAATCTGCGACTGTTCAGTGCAGCTTAATGTTCTTCAATTTAGGGTTCTTGAGAACGACACTTCTCTAGTGTCGTCTGCAACTCCTTCTCTTCTTCCTGCTGCTGCTACAACTCCTCTGCAGCCTTTCCTCCTTCACAACAACCACCCCAAACTCCCGATTACCCCTCTTAGACTCAACAACGTTCCTTTTATACACAACAGGTGTAGAAAAATCTCGAGAAAATCTTCCCGATATCCCTTTTTTTCTTTTGGAGAAAGTCTCGGCTTTTTTTTCCTTTTATTTCTGTACTTTCCAGCGTTCTGGATTGTGTAGTACTCTCCAAACTTCCTAAGGATCGAACAGAATCAAACACAAGATATATTTCTTCAACTCGCACGTAATATCCAAAATTGAATCCAAACGAAGGCCGAGAATAGCTCCTTCCTGTTTTAACGAGATATATGTAGAAATATTCTTTCTTTCCAAAACAAACTCTCCTACCAGCCCTGTTTTATCGTCACACGCCTATACCAGTTCAAACTGTACCAAATCTCCACGAAAATCACGACCAAAATCCGTTCTCAAAATTCCGCAGATGAAACTAACTTTTCCCGCCAAATTCGTCTTTTGAATGATGAAGAAGGATGCCCCTAACCAGAGTAGGGGTGCGAATAGTACATGCCCCGGGGTTACCCCAATCGGGTTTATCCAAAATGAGAGTCTGAATAGTAATTTTCTCCCATGAGCGCAAATACCACTTTTCGAGCCAATTTTCCCGCACAAGTGTATTTCTCCAAAAACACCTACAAAGACATAAAAAGCCATAATAAATACAAAATCGAGTACTAACAATATATACAATTGAGATTATATCAGACACAAAATGTGTCTATCACTCTGCGCGCAGATGAACGTGCAAAGCTAGTAGACCTTCTCAAGGAATATCAAGATGTATTTGCGTGGACATACGAGGAGATGCCTGGCTTGGACGAGAAGCTGGTCACCCACCATCTACACGTAATACCCGGATCCAAACCGGTCAAACAAACCCCGAGGAAGTTCAGGCACGATGTGTAAGAACAAATTAAGATAGAGGTTCAAAAACTACTTTTTGGCTGGTTTCATCAAACCGATTCACCACCCTACTTGGTTAGCCAACATAGTTCCAAAGAAAAGAAGAACGACCAGATCAGGTGCTGTGTTGATTTTAGAGATTTGAACAAATATTGCCCTAAGGATGACTTTCCACTCCCCAACATTGACATGCTGGTAGGCGCCACCAGCGGACACGGTATGTTCTCTTTCATGGACGGATACAACGGCTACAATCAAATAAAGATGTATGAACACGATGCAAGTAAGACGGCTTTTCGAACCCCTCTCGGAAACTTTTACTACACTGTAATGCCCTTAAGTCTGAAGAACGTCGGCGCCACATACCAACGCGCCATGACCACCATTTTTCACGACATGATGCACAAGCAAGTCGAAGATTACGTAGATGACAT
Organism: Papaver armeniacum; assembly: GCA_023531295.1. NCBI lineage: Eukaryota > Viridiplantae > Streptophyta > Magnoliopsida > Ranunculales > Papaveraceae > Papaver > Papaver armeniacum. The sequence continues at coordinate 37,376 of JAJJWW010010970.1, read as the reverse complement.
AGTCGTTAAATCAAGAACTCGGACGACCCATGCGGAGATTCTGCGACAGGTGTTTGAAAGATGTCGCGAGTACAAATTGAAGATGAAACCATTGAAATGTGCTTTTGGTGTCTCTTTGGGAAAATTCCTAGGTTTCCAGGTGTTGATGGTGGTTCTTAATTTATGGGTAAAATTGTAAAACCCTAGTCAGACAGTGACGTCACAGAACTAGAGTAATAAAGTCCAAACCAAGCACATTTATTGAACCCTTTAATTTGTCTGCAATAAAATTGCCAAGGTACCTTTTTTAATGCTAATTAGGGTTTCGACAAGCCAAAACCCTAATTCTCGCACCCTTGTGCCAATGGCAAACCATGCCATCCATACTTACTGTGTCAAGGCATGCCAACCATGCTAGCCGCACCCATGTGCCAATGGAAAACCATGCCGCCCACACCTACCGCAGCCAGCATGCCAACCATGCTAGCTGCACCCCTGTGTCAATGTCAAACCATGCCAGCCACACCTACGCGCCCGGGCATGCCAACCATGCTAGCATTTGCACCCGTGCCAATGGCAAACCATGCCAGCCCACGCCTACCGCGCCAAGGCATGCCAACCATGCTAGCCGCACCCCTGTGCCAATGACAAACCATGCCATCCACACCTACCGCGCCATGCCAAACGCACCTTGCCATGGCCCCATGCCAACCTAGCCCCGCCACCTTGATGGCCTTCCATGTACGGCTACCAAAAACGAAGGCGTGCGACAATCAACGGTCGCCCTTCAATCCCAGGAGCAAATCCTAGCCATCCGAGGTTACCAAACGACCTTTGGCCCAAAAGCCTAGCTTGGTCACGAACCTATCCAAGCTAGCCACGCCATGCTCCCATGGAAAACCCTTGGCCCCACATGCCAAGCCAAACCGCACCTAGCCAAGCTAGCCACGCCATGCGCCCATGGCAAACCCTTGGCCCCACATTCCAAGCCAAACCGCACCTAGCCAAGCTAGCCACGCCATGCGCCCATGGCAAACCCATTGCCCCACATGCCAAGCCAAACCGCACCTAGCCAAGCTAGCCACGCCATGCGCCCATGGCAAACCCTTGGCCCCACATGCCAAGCCAAACCTAGCCAAGCTAGCCACGCCATGCGCCCATGGCAAACCCTTGGCCCCACATGCCAAGCCAAATCGCACCTAGCCATGCTAGCCGCACCATGTGCCAACGGCTTGCCAAAGCCTTGGCCACACATGCCAACCCAAGCCACACCTTGCCTTGGCGCCTAGCCATGCTAGCCGCACCATGCGCCAACGGCTTGCCAAACCCTTGGCCCCACATGCCAAGCCAAGCCACACCTTGCCTTGGTACCTAGCCATGCTAGCCGCACCATGTGCCAACGGCTTACCAAACCCTTGGCCCCACATGCCAAACGCACCTAGCCGCGCCACTATGATGGCCTTCCCTACGCGGCTACCAAAACGAAGGCGTGCGACAATCGACGGTCCCCCTTCATTCCCAGAAGCAAATCCTAGCCCTCCAAGGTTACCATACGACGCATGGTAACCTTTAGCCCGAAAACCTAAGTTTGGCCACGCCATGCCAATGGCATGCCAACCTAGTCGCGCCTCCATGCCATGCCAATGGCATGCCAACCTAGTCGCGCCACCATGCCATGCCAATGGCATGCTAACCTTGCCGCGCCACCATGCTGGCCTTCCCTATGCGGCTACCAACGAACGAAAGCGTGAAAAGATCAAACGGCTACCTTTCCTCTTAAGATACAAAATCTCGACCGTCGAAGGTCACCAAGCTACCAAGTCTCCCAAGCTCGACTTGCCAGGCAACGACCCTATGCTACATGTTTTCCACAAAAATATTCGAGACATCAACACATATCACAAACTGGGGGATCCTCTTTGGGTATTGGTTTGGCGGTTTACAGCGTGCGGCGTACACTACGCCCGTCATAAGAAAGTGTCATAAGGGTAAGGAGGTTAGTAAATACAGGGAGTTAAAAGTGAAAAGTTCATGGGACATCAATTCCATACGTTAATGTTTTTATGGAACATCAATTCCATGCGTTAACGATTTTATGGAACATCAAATTCCATGTATACGGTTACCACCTCCTCCCATTTACTTACCCATTTTTCCATTCCTTAATGAGACCAGGGTACGTTTCACTTCGACTTTTATAAATAGGTCTTACCTATTTCCACAGAACAACAAGTTCATTTAGGATATACACAACACTCAGAAAATACTTGCTAGCTTACCATTTGTTAGCCTTCCCACTTTTCTGATACAAGTCGTAGTAACACAACTACTCTTCCAGAATCAACTATTCTGGTCTCATCGCTTTCCTTTCTTCCCTCCCCAAAACCAACCCATTCTCCTTCACTTTGTGACCGAAGCAAGTCTGGAACGACCATTTCTTGGTTTAGGTCGGACTTGTACAGATTGATCTCTCGAATCTAAAGTACTCCCTTGCAGTACATTGTTTAGGGTTTAAATTGTTTCTCACCCGTACACCCACTGAAATCAGCAGAAGCCATTTTCACCCAAAAAAAATTGGCGACCACAAATGGGAGATTGATCTTTTGGTTACAATGTCAATCTTCGACCATCGATCTCATTCGACCCAGACATCAATATGGTAGAAGTAGGCGATCTGCTCAAGGATCGACGACTCGATTATCAGTCATGAAAAGACAAGGGATGACTGGGGACTTCCCAAAAAATTGAAGCAAACGATCCGCCCGAGAATCAGTGACTCGATTATCAGGTAACTCAGTAACGGCTGGGGACTTTCCACAATCACGGCGGTTCTTTCCATAAAACTCGGTTGTGCACCCGGAAGGTTCCTTTTCATCAGGAGACCTAAAAAACCAAGTAAGTCCTACCTAGACAAGATACATGGTTCGCTCTTTCAAGTTTTCACGGAATGATAAAACCAATAGCCATGTTATGTTTCACCCCATGTCATCTACCAAACGCACGGTTCCCATGGTTTTCCGGGATGCTTGCAACACTTTCAATCATAACCAAGATAACATCATTTCCAAATACAATTCATTCCTAAACAATTCATTCCTAAACATTTCGTTCCAAAAAGAATAATCCAAAACCGTCACGGTAACATTTATCTATCAACCCAAGAAAACCAGAAAATCAAAAACCATAAACTAGGCGTCTCATTTGCTTTTAAAAAAAAAAACCTAAGATAAGAGGTTCAAAAGACAGAAACGTATTCAAGGAAAATTTTTCATCAGTGGCTTGCTCCTCTTAGCAAAGGCCTCCTTTGTACTCTTGAGAGCCGCCCTCTTCAACTCCAGCTGCCTGCACAACTTCTTGAATTCCGTTTCCTGCTTCTTCACTATGTCTACGGAAGGACCTTCGACTGCTTCAACCAGCGACTTTTCAACCTCAGAGAAGCCTTTAACGAACCAAGGAACATTGAATTAGAAGCCCACGCACATGTCACGATGGAACCTCCAGGCTTGAGATTACATCCTCGAAACCGTATGACCAAATCCACGTTGCACATATCGTCAATCGAAGACAAAGCTTCCTCCACCCGCTTAACCGGCGCAAATCGACTAGTAATTTGTTTGGTCATGGCAATATGTCCATAGCTCTCCCATATTTTGGTGTACAACGCCGCATGTTTAACTGGCACGCTAAAACCCCCAACCAACACGTGACCCGGATAAGGAACCAGATAGGGAGGAACAAAAGTGGCGCATGCGACTGCATCAGTAACCGACAAAGGATTCCTGACTACAATCGCACCAGCAGTCCCTGGAGTATTCTCTACCACTCGAGTCATAACAAGGCCTACAGGATGATGAACTTCAATGCCCAAATCACCGGCCGGCACGGTTTCCGCGATTGAAGGAATGGCTATGCCTTCACCCTGACGGGTTTCTACTTCAAGGCCGTTCCCAGGAACGGTTTCCTCCCAGAATATCAAGATTTGGTTTTGCTTCAAAAAAAAAAAGAAAAAAAAAAAGAGGAGAAAAGAAAGAAAGAAGGAAGAAGAAGAACATGGAGAAGACTCACTGATTCGCTTTCAGACTGACTCGAGGAGGATCCAGCACTGTTGTCGGAAGAACTACTCTCGCCATCACCAGACTCTGAACCTTCATCCTTTCGGATTCCCCATCACCATGGATAGGTTCGGCACCGCCACCCTCTGTCTCGAAAAACGATGTTTTCTGACTACTTGCAAGTTTGGCAAAGGCGTTCACGCTGCTGAAACCCTGGGCAAGATACAAAGAAGCATTCTCAGAAAAGAAACGAGGACATAAAAAGATCTAGCTAAAGTCAAGAGGAAAATCATGCGTACCCGCATGTTGGATGAACTAAAAGTTGGTAGAGCCGCGGAATCTGACTGGAAACCGCCTGCACGATTTTTGGACCTTCGCTCCTTCGCTTGGGGACTGTCCGCGTCTGGACCCAAAGATTTTCTTTTAGTTAAAGAAGTACCCCTCAACAACGGATGCTTTGCTAAAATCACGGAAGAAGTCCTACCACGGGTGTTCTCCACTACGACCTTCACAATTTCCTGGATGACAAGGAATTCACTCTGCCAGAATGCGTTATACTTGGAGGTGGTCGAAGGATTTCGTTCCGAAAGCAAGAAAGGGAGACTTTTGCCCGACGCAAGAACACTAGCATCAAGAACGGTCGGTAATAAGTCCTCTGGAGCTGCCAGCCGATGGACTAGATGGACCCCTTGGTCGAAACCCATATGCCGAGCTGCCCGATCAATATTATAAGAGACTGCCTGACAAGATCCTCGAAAAAAAGACGGTATATAACCAGGTGTGCAACTTCGCATGAATACAATCTCGCCAATGCCCAGATTCCCTTCGTCAGAAAGCAAAGCCGTGTTTGGAGCAGAAGCAAAAGTATGAACCTGGACTATGGATGTACACACTGGGGCCCATGGACGAAAAGTAGTGGCGCTCGAATTATCAAGGAAGTCAACCAGGTTGGAGCCAGCTCTTGGGCGCCTATTTGACCAACGAAGTATTCTCGAACCACCCCAAGATGCGGGAAGTGAAATCAACGGTTTAGGGGCGTATCTTTCAAAATGCTCCCATAGCCACGCCTGGAGAAAATCAACATGAACATACGAATTCACTTTCATGTGACCGTTTGAAGCACGCATGTCCACAGCCAAATGATCCAAGTGTGTGTACAGAGAACCGAGAAACAGGCCGCCAATGGGGAGAACGACTCCTTTCGCCAATCTTATAGCAAAATTGATGAGTTCCAGCCTTATCTCCTTCTTACCAGAGCCATCATCGAAAATATCCCGGGATAACCAAAGATCCAAGAATGCCGCGACATGGAGTGTACTAATCTTCTGATCTGGTACCAGCTCATCAGGAAACCATTGAGACATCCACCAGGCATAGAAACACTTTGTCTCGTTCTCCTTTCGAACAAACCCTTTCGACTTCGCAACTGTGGCAAGACGCATTTTTTCCTCATCACCGACAAGCTTGATGTTAAGGTTTCTGTCATGGGAAGATTCAGCGGATAGCCACACTTTTAAGGATATGGTCGGTTCTCCCCACCTGCATATGGTTGTGTGAGTGTCCTGACACCACCTGAGATGAAAGCAACCAAACCCGGATGTCTTTCCTAATTTGAAGTGATGCGGAAGCCGCGACGGCATCGATGATTTGCGCCTTGGTCAAACTAGCTCTTACACACTCCTGACTTATCATGAATTGCATCCATTTATCAAACGAACGCAATGAACTCACTGGGGTTTTGAAATCAATAAGAGAGGCGGATTATTCTTTCCTCTGAAGACAAAACCGTATTACATTTCCGGGCGGAACCGACCGATCTCCTCCCTCACTCTCCAGATCGGTCAGAAGAAGCGGCACATGCTTAAGAGGACTCCTCCTGGCAGAGACTATCGTGAAGAACTCATCATCTACGTTTGGCTTGGAATTGCCAACATCTTTCGGTACGGAAGAACTTTTCTCAAGTGACATCATAATGAATACCCTCCCACGCTACTTTCACCTTCCAAACAACTACAATGGAACAATACGAAGAGAAATTATTACGGAAAGTGCATGGAAATTATTCTTCCACCCAAGATGCAAGCCAGTTTGCTTCAAGGCCGTACCCTGCAGCATAAAATTCTTGTCCGACCGAGGAGGTGCGCCCCCACCATGGGAACCATGCACACGGCCACACCAAAACAAGGAGTAAACCCTAAAAACTAGGTTTTCGTGGGGAAGGGATGGCAATTACTATCGCGAGCTTACTTCGCACAGTGAGTTGAGGTGGTCAACATTACTGTGGTATTCATGCCTAAGTACTACTACAAGCTCGTGCAAAACATACCTACGGCCAGGATTCACACCAACATTTTCTACAAGGTCATGAAAAGGTACGCCTACAACTAAGGTTTACACCAACACAAAAGAAAAGAGAAAACAAGTTAAAGAAGAAGTATTGGAAGGCATACATGGGATTTGCTTTACTGCTACCACACGGCGGGGATAATAAAAAAAAAGGCGTGAAACGAAAGAGGAGACGGCCCTCCTTTTATATAAACATGGTACGTGTGAGTTTGAACAAGGAAAGGATTCCCTATTTTGAGCCAAGAAAGAAAAAGAGGAAACCGGTCCCGCAAAGACCAATTTCCACGCCCAAGACCGCTCACGCCATGCCTTGGCCCCACACGCTAAGCCATTCGCTCCATTTGCCGCGGCCCCACCACGCCTAGCCGTCCGTGTACACCTAGCCTTGCCATAGCCGCACCATGCCAGGCCGCCCGCTCCATTATCACGGCCCTATCATGCCAAGCCGTCCACTATGCTTTTCCTTCCAAGACGGCGCCCGTTTTGCCTCGGTGATGTACGGCCAAACCAAGCCAGCAACTTCCGTCTCACCACTCCACGGTCTGCATCCCCAGTACAACTTATGCAGGACCGCCAACACGGGAAGCAAAAACTCTCTTCACCTCTCAAAAAGGTTAGTCGGATTTTCCTGACCATATTTGCAATGATTTACGTCTTGATTCCGTCATTGTCTGTCACCATCATATGCTTACCTCGCAACAAGGCACCTGTTCCGAGCTAAGAAGGGGACTTAATGTTGATGGTGGTTCTTAACTTAGGGGTAAAATCATAAAACCCTAGTCATATAGTGACGTCACAGAACTTGAGTAATAATGTCCAAACCAAGCACATTTATTGAACCCTTTAATTTTTCTGCAAGAAAATTACCATGGTACCTTTTTTAATGCTAATTAGCGTTTCGACAGGCCAAAACCCTAATTCTCGCACCCCTGTGCCAATGGCAAACCATGCCAGCCACACCTACCGCGCCCAGGCATGCCAACCATGCAAGATGCACCCCTGTGCCAATGGCAAACCATGCCATCCACACCTACCGCGCCCAGGCATGCCAACCATGCTAGCTGTACCCATGTGCCAATGGCAAACCATGCCAGCCACGCCTACCGCGCCAAGGCATGACAACCATGCTAGCCGCACCCCGTGCCAATGACAAAACCATGCCACCACACCTACCGCGCCATGCCAAACGCACCTTGCCATGGCCCCATGCCAACCTAGCCGCGCCACCTTGCTGGCCTTCCCTACACGACTACCAAAAACGAAGGCGTACGACAATCAACGGTCGCCCTTCAATCCCAAGAGCAAATCGTAGCCGTCCGAGGTTACCAAACGACGCCCAAAACCCTAGCTTGGTCACGATCCTAGCCAAGCTAGCCACGCCATGCGCCCATGGCAAACCCTTGGCCCCACATGCCAAGACAAACCGCACCTAGCCAAGCTAGCCACGCCATGCGCCCATGGCAAACCCTTGGCCCCACATGCCAAGCCAAACCGCACCTAGCCAAGCTAGCCACGCCATGCGCCCATGGAAAACCCTTGGCCCCACATGCCAAGCCAAATCGCACCTAGCCATGCTAGCCGCACCATGTGCCAACGTCTTGACAAACCCTTGGCCCCACATGCCAAGCCAAGCCACACCTTGCCTTGGCGCCTAGCCATGCTAGCCGCCCCATGCGCCAACGGCTTGCCAAACCCTTGGCCCCACATGCCAAGCCAAGCCACACCTTGCCTTGGTACCTAGCCATCCTAGCCGCACCATGTGCCAACGGCTTACCAAACCCTTGGCCCCACATGCCAAACGCACCTAGCCACGCCACTATGATGGCCTTCCTTACGCGGCTACCAAAACGAAGGCGTGCGACAATCGACGGCCCCCCTTCATTCCCAGGAGAAAATCCTAGCCCTCCAAGGTTACCAGACGACACATGGTAACCTTTAGCCCGAAAACCTAAGTTTGGCCACGCCAAACCACGCCATGCCAATGGCATGCCAACCTAGTCGCGCCTCCATGCCACGCCAATGGCATGCCAACCTAGTCGCGCCACTAACCTAGCCACGCCACCATGCTGGCCTTCCCTATGCGGCCACCAACGAACGAAAGCGTGCAAAGATCAAACGGCTACATTTCTTCTTAAGATACAAAATCTCGACCGTCGAAGGTCACCAAGCTACCAAGTCTCCCAAGCTCGACTTGCCCAGAAACGACCTATGCTACATGTTTTCTACAAAAACATTCGAGACATCAACACATATCACAAACCGGGGATCCTCTTTGGGTATTGGTTTGGCGGTTTACAAACGTGCGGCGTACACTACGCCCGTCATAAGAAAGTGTCATAAGGGTGAGGCGGTTAGTAAATACAGGAGTTAAAAGTGAAACGTTCATGGGACATCAATTCCATACGTTAATGTTTTTATGGAACATCAATTCCATGCGTTAACGATTTTATGGAACATCAAATTCCATGCATACGGTTACCACCTCCTCCTATTTACTTACCCATTTTTCCATTCCTTAATGAAACCAGGGTACGTTTCACTTCGAATTGTATAAATAGGTCTTACCTATTTCCACAGAATAACAAGTTCATTCATGGAATACACAATACTCAGAAAATACTTGCTAGCTTACCATTTGTTAGCCTTCCCACTTTTCTGATACAAGTCGTAGTAACACAACTACTCTTCCGTAATCAACTATTCTGGTCTCATCGCTTTCCTTGCTTCCTCCCCAAAACCAACCCATTCTCCTTCACTTTGTGACCGAAGCAAGTCTGGAACGGACATTTCTTGGTTTAGGCCGGACTTGTACAGATTGATCTCGAATTTAAAGTACTCCCTTGCAGTACATTGTTTAAGGTTTAAATTGTTTCTCACCCGTACACCCAAAATTACTGAAATCAGCAAAAACAATTTTCACCCACAAACACCAGGTGACCGCCGAGGGGATCCAAGTTGACCCAATCAAAAACCAAGCCATCCTCACAATGCCACCTCCGCAGAATGTGAAAGAACTCCAGAGTTTCATGGGTAAAATAAACTACATTCGCCGATTTATACCGGGGTTGGCTCAACTCGTTGCTTCGTTTACCCCCTTGCTGAAGAAAGGAGCGAACTTTGTCTGGACCGCACTACAACAGGAGGCGTTTCAGAAGATTCAGAAAATATTATCTTCCCCAGCCGTCATGAAGTCTCCCGCACAAGGAAAACCATTGCACCTCTACGCCGATTTTAGTGACACTGCCGTCGGAGCTCTCCTCGCCCAAGACGACGACGAAGGGATTGAGCATCCCATATACTACTTCAGTCGAAATTTAAGAGATGCTGAGCTCGGATATCCCAAAGTAGAAAAGGCATGTTTGGACCTGATCCACTCCATCCGTAAATTCGGACATTACCTTCTTTCCAACAAAGTGGTACCGATATCTAAGTCCGATCCCGTGAATTTCCTCCTCTCAAAACCCGCCCCGACGGAAGGCCACCTAAATGGCTTCTCCAAATGTCGGAATTCGACATAACATGCGCTTCCCAAGAGATATCAAAGGGAAAGCAGTTGCAGACTTGCTAGCAAAGCGTTCCTGGAGAGAATGCCACGACACTACACGAGGAATTCCCTGGAGATTTTCCGAAATATCTTTCATTCAAGAAGAAACATGGCTACTATTTTTCGATGGCTCCGCCACCCCCAACAACTGATGATCGGAGGAGAAGGTGTGGTTCTAGTATCCCCAGACAGTGAAGTCTTCTCGCACTCCTTCAAGTTAGATTTCCCTTGCACCAACAATTCAAATGAGAATATGAAGCCTTCCTCATCGGACTATCATTGGCCAAACAAGCCGGCGCCACACATCCGGGAAATAAGAGGAGATTCTAAATTACTTGTCAACTAGGTGAATGGAGTGTACACACCAAGGAAGTAACCTTGGCCCCATATAGAGCCGAGGCAATGTAAACTACTAAATTACTTCGCCGACGCGACCATAACGCATGTTGGGCGCAGCGGCAACCAACACGCTAATTGCCTAGCCGCATTAGCATCGAGACTGCAATTCGAAGGTTCTGAGGAAACCCTGACTGTGAAGAGACGGACTATAGCTTCGACATGGCTTTCGCAACCCGAAAAGGCCGAGGCCGACGACCGGAGAACACCACTTATCCAGAGCTTAAGAGCTCGCTTTCTGTGGGAGAGTCCGTCTCAAAACTTTACAAAGTTTCTTCATGCTCCGAGGAGTGCTGTACCACCGAAACCCAGACAGATCCTTGTCAAGATGCCTCGGAGAGGAAGAAGCGCAACAACAACTCAAACGCGTTCACAGCGAAGTTTGCGGGCTCACGTTGGTGGTAACGCTCTATCGCCGTTTGCAACGCCTTGGCTTCTACTGGACAAAAATGAAGGCTCAATCTCGGTTACTCCAAGAAACCTGTTCCAATTGTCAAGCACCGCCGCATCAATTGGAAATCTTCAACGTTGGCCGCACCGGGACCGGCAAGAACCATATATCGCTTACCTTCGTGACGGCGTACTCCACACCAAAAAGAAGCACGCGACCAAGATAAAACAAAGGTCCAAAAGATTCGTATTCCATGAGGGAATCTTATATCGCAAAAGTTTTGGAGGAAGTTTGATACGGTGTTTGAATGAGGCAGAAATCCCAATCATGCTTTGAAGAAATGCACGAAGGCAAAAACCAGGGAAAACGAAAACTATTTCTTCAAATACACGAAAATACTACGGGCCGACCATGGAGGACGATGCAACCGTTTTGTTCGGAGGTGCAAAAATGTCAAATCCACTAAACCTTATCCATGTACCGTCGAATCCTCTACACTCAATAAGCAATCAAGTGGCCCTTTTACAGCCGGGAGACTTGACATCATTGGAAATACCAACCCGTCGTCTTCTAAACACCACGAGTACATAATAACGACAACCGAATATTTCACCAAGTGGGTCGAAGCAATACCTTTACGAGGAACTACTCGAGCCACGATCGCAGCGTTCATCAAGGAACACATCATCTCGCCGATTTGGTGTACCTAAACATATCATCACCGACAACGGTACTCCTTTCGCCAACAAGCAAGTAGGGACTTACTTGAAGAGTATGGTATTAAGCAAGTCTTCTCCACTTTGTGTACTATCCTCAAGGAAACGGACAAAGTGAGAGCACTAATAAAACTTTGATCCGAATCATCACCGAACAAAGGCACGATAATCCCCTGGACATGGCACGAACAATTGCCAATGGCGCTCTGGGCATACCGGACATCACCAAGAAGTTTCATTGGCACCTCTCCCTACTCCCTCGTCTATGGCACAGCATTTATATCCTCCCAACAAAGGTTAAAATCCCGTCGCCTAGGATTGCCGAAGCAAGCGGAGTCCGATGGAATGAAGTCAAGCATCGAGCGCCAGGATAGCAAAATTGGACACCGTGGATTCCGGAAGATCCAAAGTGGATGAGCACGCGCAAGCATACAAGAATAGGGTTTCCAGATCATATAACAAAACCGTGAAACCTCGAGTTTTTCAAGTGGGAGATTTGGTCTCAAGACTTCCAAACACATCCAAAGAAGATGCATCCGCACCTAAATTCTCCCCAAAAATGGGAAGGGCCTTATATAGTCACGAAAGCATACAATGTGGTACTATAAGGTCATTAAAGAAGATGGAAGAAAACTGAAGCGGTCATCAACGGAAAGTGGCTCAAGGAATACTACGCCTGATCGCCGCCTCGCGCCTTGCCATATCATAAACATGGATAGCCAGGCATTTTTTCCTTTTCCAGGGCTCAATTCTCAAGTTTCTTTCTTTTGTTTAAATCAAAGCAAGTCAATAAAATTCTCTTATTCTTTCAAAAAAAAAGAAAAATACATGCTCGAAACCCGAGAAAGAAGCCAAACATTTCACAACTACATAACTCGAAAAGCCCATCCAACATATTGTAATCCCTCGAAAGCATCATCCTCAACCGGTTTTGATACCTTTCGGTTCTACTCTTCAAGTTCCGGCCGACTCTTCCACCCTCTCGCGACTCTGGGCCAGAGCCTTCTCCTCTTCCAAAATAGCCTTTGCGGCAGGGACCACACCAAAGAAGAATACCGTCCCTGTCAACCTTCACAATATCAAGACGATGCCGCAACCAACTCACGTTGAACTCCGAGTGGATTCACATGTAGACACCAGTTTCTCCACTTCGAATAGCTGATTCCGTAATAGCACGGATGGGCTTGTTTTCTATCTCTGCGACTATGGGCAAGAGACAATTCACGGAAACCAAGGCAGACGAGCAATGTTGCACCACACTCCCGGTGGCGATGGCCTTATCTCATCCATATCTTTGTGTTAAGAGTCACGAATTCCTTCCGCACTTAAACCCACCAACATTCCGACAATTGGAAGACAAGCACCGCATACGGTTCCGAACGACCAACCCGCGTTGGGATACTCATGACAGAAATTCCCAAATCGGCGTTCTCCGGATCTACAATTGGCGGGATCGGGAATCGAAGAATGGGGGTAACCAAGTCATCCTCATCAATGATGGTGACGCATGCTCCGACGGGATATCTCTGCACACACACACAAAAATCTCTTTTGTTGCTCGTCAGCAAACAAAGGAACAGTAAACAACAGAGTAGTTGTTTATCAATGAAAGCATACCAGAGATGATCATTTTGACTCGGATGATCCGGGTAGGGGAGTTATCGCAAGAATTAGGCCTCACGTGCTTGACTCGATGAATCCTACTGTCTCGAGGATGTTTCGCCGTCGACCGACATGATGAAGAGATATGGACTCAACAAGAGGAAACCTTTGTTTCAAAACGGGAAAGACGACGCTTCTTCACCAGCATAAATACAGGGAAACCCTAAAAAAAAAAAAAAAAAAAAAAAAAAAAAAAGGCCGAGTAGACAAAATGTGATTACATCACTACGGAAATCACCCTCAAACAGAGTCTCTCACCAAAACCCTAATGAATGGTAAACAAAAGAAACACAAGAATGTAACGCTTTTCAAAGTTGGATGAGGGAGAGGCTTCCTATTCGAGATACGCATGGGAAGAGGCAACCGGGCCCGCCTCACGGTATCAACAATCCGCGGCCGAGCCAAGCCAAGCCGCGCCCGAGTCGAGTCGCGCCCGAACCAAGCCGCGCAAAGCCAAGTCGCGCCCAAGCCAGGCCGCGTCCAAGTTGCGCCGAGCCAAGCTGCACCAAACCTCTTCCAACGCCTCACCGATACGATCGTTAGCCACCCAATACCCGCGGCTCCCATTCCAAGGTGACACATGACCAAACCGAGCCGACACCTGCGCATCTTAACCAAAGAATCACATCTACCATTTCTTCACTGGCCTGGCCAGCGAACGACGCAAGTAGAATTCATGCAAGGACGCCAACACAAGGATCACAAATTCTCGTGACACTCTTGTTGATGGGTGAAAACTACTCCCGCAGAATTTGGTAATTTGGGGTGTGGATGAATAATGAATTTAAACCTTCAACAAATGCACTCGCGCGGTGAGTGCTTGTAGATTCGAGAGATCAATCAGTGCAAGTCCGGCCTAAACCAAGAAATGGTCGTTCCAGGACTTGTTTCTACCACAAAGTGAAGGAGATGGGGTTGATCTTAGGGAGGGAAGCGAAGAAGGTGTTGATATTGTGAAGGTGTTGGCTTGCTTATGACTTGTAATGAAAGATGAGCAAGCTTACGGTTGATGCAAGCAGTGCTCGAGTGTTTGAATACGGTTTTTGTATTAACACTTGGTTTCGTCAATGCCTCAACTTGTGTTGTTCTCCGTTATTCCTTGTTGTTGGAATAGGGCGAGAACCTATTTATACAAGTCATTGAGCCTCATTCACGTTTCTCGTGGGAAGTGGAGGTAGTGGAATGATGGAGTAGTGGAGTTGTGTGTCGGTAACACACGACCAGTCTTGCCCACTTTTCCCTGCTCATCTCTAACCGTCCATGACTTCCTAACACGTTCTTGAATGGCGTGTTGCACGCCGCACGCCGTAAACCGCCGCACCAATACCCCAAAGATGTATCCCCCCCGCCTTGTGACATGATTGATGTCCGAATGTGGATCGTGGGATCCACGAAAGATAGCATGTAATCGTCAATTGAATAATCGTGTTATTCGTAAAGTCGATACTTGTGAAGTATCATGTGTATTTTATGCAGTACCGCATTATGGTGTGGTAAAGTGACGGGTAATGACGCCATCGACCAATTGACTCCCGACTGTGGTTGTATAACCAAGTCAGTGAAGTTGGACGGATGAGATGAGCCTTGAGACACTCATCTCGCGACCGTTAATGAATATTAGGGTTTTTTAAGAGGTGCGCAAGCATCACTCTTAGCCTTGGTCGAAACCAAGCATGGGAAGGATTTTGAGAGGACCGACCATACATGCGTGTTGACGGCATGATGGTGTAGGTGCCTGTATTCCGTTCCTCATGAAAGCGCGATCTGGGCCACTCAATTTGACCGTCCAAAGAGGAGTGGTCGAGATTGATTTTGCGATAAGAGTTTGATACCGCAAGAAGTCACGCGCGCCATACTCTTTTCCTGCGCGCTTTCCAAGACGACCTAGCTTGGTCTGGTCCCCGGTTGGTTTGGCGTGAAGATGGTAGGCCGATGTTCACGCCATGTCTCACCGTCCCATGAAAACGTGATCTAAGCCACCCACCCGTCCGGTGAAGTTGAGTGGTCGAGATCGATTTGCAATTTGGGAAGTGTATCCACGCATGTTTGAGCGGGCGTTTTGGATTGGCCAGCGTGATATGCCTTGGCCGACCGCATGAAGAGGTAGATGGGCCCACGGTGGTCATGCCGGTATGACCGACTGCTAATCTAATCTGTGGACCCTCCATTCGTGCCGGAGAAGATGGACGCGCGTGATGGCTTGAATCCTAATTTTGGCTTTCAAAGCCGCGCGACCATGCTATTTCAAAGTGACGAATGTGTTGTAACCAACCATGGTTGGTTTTGACCGATTGGTCAAGTGTGTAGGCAAAACATGGTGATTGTGTCGACATGCTCCGGCCCTTTGAGTCTCGCATCTACACCCTTCATCTATACCGCGAAGATGGATGGTTGAGACCGCTTTTTGCAAGACATGTAATATGCCGCAAACCCTAATTAGGTTTTCCGCCCATAATGCTTGGTATGGACGGTTTCTTGGCAAGCAAAGGCCAATGGTCGACCATGCGGGTCGGCCGGGTATTCCATACCATGCTTGGGGGTGATGGAATTGATCCGTGGTCATCCAATCATGCTTGTGGAGTTGGATGACCGCGATCGTATCATATCTGGCAAGCTAAGGCCGTGGGTATTCCATACCATGCTTAGGGTGATGGAATTGATCTCGTGGTCATCCAATCATGCTTGTGGAGTTGGATGACTGCGATCGTATCATATCCGAGACCGATACAGCCAAGTCCTGGATGCTCAATCGGGCTAGTATAACACACCGAGAGGGCTCAATCGGGCTAGTATAACACACCGAGAGGGCTCGGGCTAGTATAACACACCGAGAATCAGCCTGTACGGGTATTTCGTACATGGTTTCATTATAGTGCTGGAGGTTCATGTTACTCAGATGAGTAACACTCTCTCTCATGCCACACCGATAATGATTCATTATAGTGCTTGAGGTTCGTGTTACTCTATAAGAGTAACACCTACCATCATGCCACACCGATAATGAGTACAGAAATACAAGGCTGAATTAAGTGAGGGAGTATCCAACACTTATAAATGGCTTTATCTTTTACAAGATGTCAGCGCATGATTTTTCTCGGTTTTTACAAACTCAACCTTGAACGAAAATCCACCATCAACATTAAGTCCTCGCCTAGCACACAATGGTTACACTATTGTGTGGTAGGCATGAGATGGTGACAAGCTTAAAGATAAAACTTATGAGACAATGTTAGATGTTACCAGGAGAGACGGGGTCGTCTGCCCTTCGAGCATGTCACGTTCAAGAGACGCCCGTAAAAGTGTTCCCCTAGCATGATGTCGGTCTTGCTCGATGCTTGATCGACCTTGCTATGATCAGCTTGGCCGAGGGGCTATTGCGCCGCTTCTGCTCAATCGTGGGGATGTGCCTAATCGACCGATCGCGCGCCTGCTTCGTTCGTGGGGTTACTGCGCCCGCTTGATCGAACGTGGCTTGTTGTGGTCTGCCGGTTGAAAGTGGGTCTACTGTACATGCTTCAAACGTCACCCATGTGCTTCGACCGAGACCGCCCTGCTGTGCGCCTATTATACCAGCCTTATGTCGTGATTAACACCAGCCTTTGCGACTTGAGCAATACCAAATTTTTGACTTGAGCAATACCGATTTGAGGCTTGTACCGTACTTAAAAATTGTACCGGACTTGAAATCAATACCAGATCAAACTTGTACCTGACTTGAAATCAATACCGACTTGAAAACTTGAGTTATACCGAAGCTTGATCAATACCGACTTGAATGATGTTTGATCTGGCCATTGTGTGAGTTGTGTCTTGCCGTGTGTGGCGACACTTCTCATATGTTTTCATACAAGTTCTAGCTCCTGTCTTTTATTTCATCATGTGAGAAATAATCCCCGTTGAGATGTCTTCTGAGATAATGCCGGTGCCAAGTCGTGAAGTGTTGATGACTTCAAAGATATGCCGAACATCGATGATGAATTGTTCACCGCGCCCTTTCAACTATATGAAAACATCCGTTCCACAGATAACCTTCCTCCTATCGACTTGTGGTTTTTCATGCTCCGCCCGGGTCCTCATGAAGGATGGATGAGACGTACGTTTAAGCAATGAGTACATCAAAGATAACTTAGAGTGCAGATTATTGATGTAGCTTGAGTGTTGAAACAACTCGAGAGGATGTTAAAGTGGTTTCTGGTGCGAACATTGAGGTAGATCCTGGAGAGAGTGTTGAAGCAGGATTCCGCTTGAAACAGTGGGTCCCGAGAGAGCATTGAGGCGCCTCTTGAATAGACTATTGAAGCATCTTCTGCGAGAGGGAGAGTTGAAGTGGCTTCCTCTCCGCCTCAATTTACCCTTGCGAATTCCATGATTCTTGACAGACCATCTTTCTCGTGTTGAAGAAATCCTTGATCGACGGTGAAGGAACTTCATGCCGAGCCTCGCCCCCAAGCGTGGTTTACATGGTTTGTTCGTAGTGGTTTTGTCGAGCCTGGTATGGAATATCTCGAACGCCGTTGCATCATTGTGGGAGTCGTACATGTGGCACTGGGAGTTGGAGTTGGCGACACGCAGATATTGTATCTCGGTGGTTTTCCCCTTGTCGCTTCGGGGAACCGCTACGTAAGGTCAAGGTTGTATCGCCTCAGCTGGTGAGATATATGCCCTTGCGTCACGCTCGTACATCCTTATCTGGTTGTAGCCGCTACATCCATCCATGGAGGAGAACATGCCGTGTCCGCTGGTTGCATCTACTAACATGTCGATGTTCGGTAGAGAGAATCGCTTTGAGCATTCCATTGGGCGGAGAGACCGGGTGTCGGTCCTCCCTAATTAATTGCTAATAAATGACGCCGTATATTGTCTTCCCCTTCTAATCACGTCTTGCTTCAAAGTGCGTCCCCTTTTGGTGTGAGTATGGGTTGAAGCATCACCGTATGTGCTGGTCTGGTTTCCTTCAAGTCCGTCATTGTGGTGGGATGATGCACAATCTTGCATGGGCTAACCTTGGCCGTCCCGAGAGTCTTGAGAGAAATCATATTGGAAGATGCTCCCGTGTCGACGAGGCCCTCCCCGAACTCAACCCTTGATGTGTGCGGTAACATGTAGGGCCGGTCGTGATCTTTTTCTCGCCATCATGTCGTCTTCTCGTAAATGTAACATTATTTACAGGTGTTTTCGATGCGCTTAAGACTTATGGACGTGAAGGAGTCGTGTGTACGCCCGTAGCTATTTTGTTAATTACAGAAACATCTCGCACGTTGATTCTTTGAGAGGCGCAAGAGTTCACACAAGCTTTCCACTAGAGATGCCGCTTCCTAATCCACCGGTCTCTGGTTCGTAGTAAATCTGTTGACCGGGAGGATCGTTGAGGATCACCCCAGTGTAGGAATCTCCATGACAGACCGTTCATATCTCGATGTCGCTCATTTGATCGTGTCCACGTAGGTCCGCGCGGGGGAAATACCTCTTTCCGAGTTGCGGCCATATCCGTTTGAGTCTTAGCAAGAACTTCATGCTTCTCCATCAAGTCTGAAATGGTAATGGATGGTGGTCCTCCTCTCGTCCCTCCGGCTCCTCGTCCTGATGCAGGGGTGAAAGTTGTTGCTCTGGTGACTACTGGAGGCGTTACGCTAAGGAGTTGCCTGGATTGGCGCGCTCCGACTCGTGACGGGAGGTGTTACACTTACCGAACATCTCCTCGCTACGCTGGCACCTATGTAGAAGTGACGGCCGCATAAGGTGTATTGACCACGGTAGCTCCGAAATTATAGGACTGAGCCCCTTCTCGTATACCGTGTTACTCGCCAGAAGAAGAGGTTGAAAAGTTGCCTAAGGAATTGAAGTCAAGCAAAGTTGTACTTCAAAGGATGAAAGTCTCTCTTGCCCGTAAGGACGAGTTCTTTCAAAGGACTTTCTCAAGGATCGTAGCTACCTACTTGTCTTTTTAGATGCTCTTGTTTTTGAGTGATAGTGAGGATTCCTTTGACTACCTAAGTTTTGAATTAATAGGTAATTGAATTGGTTCATTTTGAGATAGTTTGGTGAATGATTTTTTCGAATGAGGTTATTTTAAATGAAATTTGCATCTTGGTCATGAATGATTGCACATGTCACACGAAGTTGCAAACGTTGTGTGAAAGGAAAGCATGAATGAAACAGATATGGTGTTTGATTATCGAGCCTCTTTCTCCACGTGTGGGATGCTAAGTCCCCAAAGAATTCTAAACTATCTTTCTTGTAAAATTGTTGAGTAGAACTTACTTGCTTTTGAAGCCTCATTTATATCAAACCGAGTAGCCTCTCCAAGAAAATCCTCCGCACTAACTTCTCAAAGCTATCCCTCCGAGCCAAGCTTCTCCCGAACAATGCGCCGCAAAGCGTTGCACTCACCGGTGGGGTGATGAAGGGACCGGTGGTAATGACAAGACTCTGGGTCCATTACTTCTGACTAGTAGGTGGGCGCCGTATCGGGGTAGCTTTATCTCTCCGTTTCGCACCCACGTCTCCCAAAGCTCCAGAATCTTCTTCATTGGGAAGGGGAAATGTAAGTACCTTGTGTCCACTTTTCTCGCGTTAGCGGGCGCCATGATATCTCCCGTGGCTTTGATATGGAACAGAGATGAAGTTGGAAGACTTACGAGCGCCATCATGTCTCATGGATTGTCTTCCTAAGTAGAGGGATGTAGAAGGTGTCGTAATGTCACCGCTGAGTGACCGGATTGAACGCTCCCATCCTCTCGTATTCAGGCATTTCTTGATTGATTTCTCCTTCCTCAAGCGCTTTCTTCTTGGTTGGAAGGCCGACGCGGATTGGACAGTCTTCCGGCTTCGGCAAGAGCTTTGAGGTATAAATCCTCCGGCAAGGCTCCATAGGCCGCAGTGTTCCCTTCTTTATCCGGCGTACATCGTAGCATTCTCGGATAAGTCTCCTCTCCCGTGGAGTTGCATCGGGTCTCCATTGTTGACCGGACCATGTTGTTCATCTTCCTGGCCTCCCCGCGGTTGCGCGCCTTTTTGCTTCTCCACCAGAAGATGTGACTCCCGGTTAAAGATTCCCGCATTGCCCGAGTGGATGCCTCGTCGATGCTTCTTGTAATTGTGCCGCCATATCATTCAAAAGGCGAAATGTCTCGCTCCGCCTTCCGGTGATACCGACTTGATTTGCCAAGACATCCTCCAAAGATTCTAGCTATGCTTCCCATGA
Organism: Papaver armeniacum; assembly: GCA_023531295.1. Classification (NCBI taxonomy): domain Eukaryota; kingdom Viridiplantae; phylum Streptophyta; class Magnoliopsida; order Ranunculales; family Papaveraceae; genus Papaver; species Papaver armeniacum. The sequence goes on along the minus strand of JAJJWW010010970.1, from coordinate 17,086 downwards.
TATCTCGAACCACCCGCGGATTCCGAGTGAGGATACATCGTGAGACGAAAACGAATTCGAGAATTCGATTCTTGTAACCGAGAGATCAATCTCCCACCGTGGTCGCCAATTGTTGATGGGTGAAAACTACTCCCGCAGAATTTGGTAATTTGGGGTGTGGATGAGGAATGAATTTAAACCTTCAACAAATGCACTCAAGGCTGGTGAGTGCTTATAGATTCGAGAGATCAACTCAGGCAAAGTCCGGCCTAAACCAAGAAATGGCCGCTCTGCATTTGTTTTGGCCACAAAGTGAAGGAGATGGGGTTGATCTTAGGGAGGGAAGCGAAGAAGGTGTTGAGATTGTGAAGGTGTTGGCTTGCTTATGACTTGTAATGAAAGATAAGCAAGCTTACTAACCGATGCAAGCAGGCTCGAGTGTTTGAATACGGTTTTTGTATTAACACTTGGTTTCGTCGGCCCGAACTTGTGTTGTTCTCCGTTATTCCTTGTTGTTGGAAATAGGGCGGAGAACCTATTTATACAAGTCATTGAGCCTCATTCACGTTTCTCGTGGGAAGTGGAGGTAGTGGAATGATGGAGTAGTGTAGTTGTGTGTCGGTAACACACGGCACTTGCCTTGCCCACTTTTCCCTGTTCATCTCTAACCGTCCATGACTTCCTAACACGTTCTTGTAATGGCGTGCTGCACGCCGCACACCGTAAACCGCCATACCAATACCCCAAAGATGTATCCCCCGCTTGTGACATGATTGATGTTCTGAATGTGTGGATCGTGGATCCACGAAAGATAGCATGTAATGCTGAATTGAATAACTGTGTTATTCAGAAAGTCGATACTTGTGAAGTATCATGTGTATTTTATGCAGGTACCGCATTATGGTGTGGTAAAATGACGGGTAATGACGCCTTACTGACCAATTGACTCCTGACCAGGGTTGTATAACCAAGCTGGTGAAGTTGGACGGATGAGATGAGCCTTGAGACACTCATCCGCGACCGTTAATGAATATTAGGTTTTTGAAGAGGTGCGCAAGCATCACTCTCCAGCCTTGGTCGAAACCAAGCATGGGAAGGATTTTGAGAGGACCGACCATACATGCGTGTTGACAAAGATGATGGTGTAGGTGCCTCGTATTCCGTTCCCTCATGAAAGCGCGATCCGGGCCACTCAATTTGACCGTCAAAGAGGAGTGGTCGAGATTTATTTTGCGATAAGAGTTTGATACCGCAAGAAGCCGCGCGCCATACTCTTTTCCTAAGTGCGTTTTCCAAGACGACCTAGCTTGGCTCTGGTCCCGGCCGGTTGGTTTGGCGTGAAGATGGTAGGCTGATGTTCACGCCCATGTCTCACCGTCCCATGAAAACGTGATCTAAGCCACCCACCCGTCCGGTGAAGTTGAGTGGTCGAGATCGATTTGCAATTTGGGAAGTGTATCCACGCATGTTTGAGCGGGCGTTTTGGATTGGCTGTGCGTGATATGCCTTGGCCGACCGCATGAAGAGGTAGATGGGCCCACGGTGGTCATGCCGGTATGACCGACCTCATGAATCTAATCTCAGACCCTCCATTCGTGCCGGAGAAGATGGACGCGCGTGATGGCTTCAACCCTAATTTTGGCTTTCAAAGCCGCGCGACCATGCTATTTCAAAGTGACGAATGTGTTGTAACCAACCATGGTTGGTTTTGACCGATTGGTCAAGTGTGTAGGCAGTCACATGGTGATTGTGTCGACATGCTCCGGCCCTTTGAGTTCAGAGATCTACACCCTCCATCTATACCGCGAAGATGGATGGTTGAGACCGCTTTGCGGACATGTAATATGCCGCAAACCCTAATTTAGGTTTTCCGCCCATAATGCTTGGTATGGACGGTTTCTTGGCAAGCAAAGGCCAATGGTCGACCATGCGGGGTCGGGCCGTGGGTATTCCATACCATGCTTGGGGGTGATGGAATTGATCCGGGTCATCCAATCATGCTTGGGAGTTGGATGACCGCGATCGATCATATCCGGCAAGCTAAGGCCGTGGGTATTCCATACCATGCTTAGGGTGATGGAATTGATCTATGGTCATCCAATCATGCTTGTGGAGTTGGATGATCATCAGATCATATCCGAGACTCGATACATACCAAGTCCGGATGCTCAATCGGCTAGTATAACACACCGAGAGGGGCTCAATCGGGCTAGTATAACACACCGAGAGGGCTCGGGCTAGTATAACACACCGAGAATCACCTGACGGGTATTTCGTACATGGTTTCATTATAGTGCTTGAGGTTCGTGTTACTCGTATGAGTAACACTCGCCTCATGCCACACCGATAATGATTCATTATAGTGCTTGAGGTTCGTGTTACTCTATAAGAGTAACACTCACCATCATGCCACACCGATAATGAGTACAGGAAATACAAGGCTGAATTAAGTGAGGGAGTATCCAACACTTATAAATGGCTTTATCTTTTACAAGATGTCAGCGCATGATTTTTCTGGTTTTTTACAAACTCAACCTTGAACGAAAATCCTCCATCAACAACTCTCTAAAAAGGTTAGACGAATTTTCCTAGCCATCTTTCATGACCCGCTGCTTCGATTTTGTCCTCGTTTGTCACCATCTTTTGCTTACCTCGCAACAATGCTCATGTTCCGAGCTAAGCAGGGGACTTAATGTAGATGGTGGTTTTTAGCTTAGGGATAAAATCATAAAACCGTACATCTGGCATGACGTCACTATGACCAATATCGTATTTATTGAAACAATTAGCGTATTTACGTAAGAATTACCAGGGTACCTTTATTTTTATACATGTGTCATGTTCCACGACAGAACCCTTAGTATTAACTAACATCACCTATGTATACACCTAACCTTAATTCTCCCACCATGCCGCCCACGTCTCGCCGCCAAGGCATGCCAACCATGCCACCGCACCACCGTGCCATCCACGTCGCGCCAAGGCATGCCAACCATGCCGACGCACCACCGTGCCAATGGAAACCATACCAGCCACGTCTCTCGCGCCAAGGCATGCCAACCATGCCGCCCGCACCACCGTGCCAATGGCAAACCATGCCAGCCGCGTCTCTGCGCCAAGGCAAGCCAACCATGCCGCCGCACCACCGTGCCAATGGCAAACCATGCCATATCTACGCCAAGGCATGCCAACCATGCCAGCCGCACCACCATGCCAATGGAAACTATGCCACCACGCCTTCGCGCCAAGGCATGCCAACCATGCCAGTACCACCGTGCCAATGGCAAACCATGCCAGCCACGTCTCTGCGCCTAGGCATGCCAACCATGCCCACCGCTCCACCGTGCCAATGGCAAACCATGCCAGCTACTTCTCTACGCCAAAACGAAGGGTTGCAATAATCAACGACTACCCTTATCTTCGAGATACGGATCTCGACCATCTAAGTTCGCCACCTAACGCACGACAACTTGCGACAAGGCCAAACACAACGGTTTGCACCAAACCCTAGTTTTGGCCGCGCCTATACCATGCCAGCCTCTCCTTCACGACATTGGCTTCCAAAACGAAGGGTTGCAACGATCAATGGCCACCCTTCCATCTAAGATGCAGATCTTAGCCGTCCAAAGTCACCAAATACGACGCATGGCAACTCGCGCCCAAAGCCAAAACACACTTGTTTGCACCTAAAACCCTAATTTGGCCGCGCCTACTCTTTGACAAGGCCATGACTCAATGCTGGATACTACAAACGAAGGGTTGCAATAATCAACGGATACCCTTCTCTTTGAGATGCAGATCTCGACCACACAAGTTCGCCACCTGATGCATGGCAACTTGCGTCCCGGTTAAAAGACACGGTTTGCACCTAAACCCTAATTTGGCCGCGCCTACTCTATGACAAAGCCATGCTCAACGCCCGGTCGCAAAACGAAGGGTTACAATAATCAACGGCTACCCTTCTCTTTGAGATGCAGATCTCGACCACACAAGTTCGCCACCTGACGCATGGCAACTTGCGACCCAAAGCCAAAACACATGGTTTGCACCTAAACCCTAATTTGGCCGCGCCCACTCTATGGAAAAGCTATGCTCAACGTTGGTTGCTAAACGAAGGGTTACAATAATCAACGGCTACCCTTCTCTTTGAGATGCATATCTCGACCACACAAGTTCGCCACCCGACGCATGGAAACTTGCAGCCAAAGCCAAAACACACGGTTTGCACCTAAACCCTAATTTGGCCGCGCCCACTCTATGGCAAAGCCATGCTCAATGTTGGCTACTAAAACGGAGGGTTGCAATAATCAACGGCTATCCTTCCTCTCGAGATGCGGATCTCGACCGCTCAAGTTCGCCACCTAACTTACGCCCAAAGCCAAAACATCATGGTTTGCATCTAAACCCCAAATTTGGCCGCGCCTATTCTTTGGCAAAGCCATGTCGACTCTATCATGGCCACTGGCATGCCACCATGCCACAAGTAACACCTTGCTATACGTTTTCCCATGAAAACACTCGAGACATCTAACACATGTCACAAACTGGGATGCTCATATGGTATTGGTTTACGGTTTACAGCGTGCGGCGTACACTACGCCCGTTATATGAAAGTGTCATAAGAATGAGTCGGTTAGTAAATACAAGGAATAATGGTGAAACGCTCCTTTCATTATGAAACATCAATTCCAAAGCGTTACCCATTTATCACCTCCTTCCACTTTACTCAGTCGTTTCCATTTTCTACGAGACCAGAGTACGTTATGTTACGACTTGTATAAATAGGTCTTACCTATTTCCACCAAACAACAATTTTTGGTCAGGAGCATACAACACTCATAAATCACTTGCTAGCTTTCCCATCTGTTAGATTTCACTTTCTGATACAAGTCAAACAACTACTCTTCCAGAATCAACTATTCTAGTCTCAACACTTTCTTCGCTTCCCTCCCTAAAACCAACCCTTCTCCTTCACTTTGTGACCGAAGCAAGTCTGGAACGACCATTTCTTGGTTTAGGCCGGATTTGTACATATTGATCTCTCGAATTTAAAGTACTCCCTTGCAGTACATTTTTTAGGGTTTAGACTCGCTCACCCACTCACGCGAAATTACCAAATCAAAAAACCGTTTTCACCCTCAAAATGTAAGGTTATCAGACAACAAAAGTTATGTTTGAGGCTGTCACTCAATCCTATGGGGGATAGTCTGAGATGTATATACAATTTTTTATTTTTTATTTTGATCATCAAATCACAAGTATTTCATTCCACAAGAAACGTTTACATGATGGTTTTAAAGAGAAACAAGCACATCATAACATGAAACAAATACGAAGAAAGATACAAAACGTAAGTAAATCGCGAAGAGAAAGAGAGATCTACCACGATAGCACCCGAATCTTTTACTATGAGATTGAGAAGGAATGGTATACGAATCTAAAATTCACCATTTTGATAGATTTTTTCTTCTTAGAAAAGAGATGCTCCCATGACGAGGAGTGATATGCCCAAAAATTCTTCATGTGCAACTAACCCGAACTCGAGATCTATTTTCATGATGAAAGATGAAATTGATCTTTTCTCTTGCCGAATCGTCGATGTACTTTTATCAAGAAAATCAAACAAGAACAAATCCTTATAAAGAAACACTATAAAATTATAGATAAAATCCCCCGAAATAGCGAAGATAAAAATCGCCTAATAGCGATGAAATTATTGAAAACAACATGAATAACTAAAAACAAGAAAGCTTTGCTCGATCTAGCCCCTAAAGGACTAAATCTCGAGCAAAGGAAGAAGAAGAAGTGGATGGGTTTTTCTCTAGTTTTTGAGAGGTGAGAGAGATAAGATTTGGTGCCCTAATGATATATTTTAGGTTCCGTGTAATACAGATTTCTATATATAGTTGTTGATTGAGAAATTTAATACTACCCGTATGAAAGAAAATGAGTCTGTTATTGATCATTATAGTCGTATGACCGTGATTGCAAAAGAACTAGTCATAGAAACCCCATACCCGATAGGATGCAAGTCTCTACTTCATTTTCATAGTCTTCCTCGCTCATGGGAATCAGTAGCGGTAGCTATTAATATGTCTGGTAGAGATGTCAATATGATTACTTTACCTATGCTGTTGGGTTTTGAAGCCCAAGTCGTGCAAAAAGAGGTGAATCATCTCAATCTCATGTTACTGAATAAGTAGCCAAACCAAACAAGAACAAGAATTCTGGACCCAATAAGAAGCCTTTTAAGAAGAACTTTAACAAGTTCAACAAGAAGAATAATTCTAATGCAAAAAATGTTGCTTGTTATCAGTGTAAGCAGCCAAGACATTATCAATCCAACTTCCCAGAAAAGAATAACAACTCTAAGTCTAGTGGTAGTGGGTCTAAGGATATTGTTTGTGTTGTCTCAGAATCTCTATTAGCTAATTATGATACAAATGCATGGTGGATCGATTCGGCTTCATCAAGACATGCATGTGAAAAAATCTAGTGATTGTTTTGTTAACATTAAGGAGATCAAAACCGGCGAACACAGAGTTTATATGGGTAATAATAAATATTGTGATATCTTAGGCATCGGAACTGTGAGATTGTCTTTGCCTGGTCAAAATAACTTAGTCCTTACTGATGTATTGTTCGCTCCTAATATGAGGCGAAACTTAGTGTCTATACCATGTCTTGATGATAAGGGTTTTGAGGTTAGAATTCGATCCAAAAAAATGTTTGTAGGTAAGCATGGTAGAATTTTATTTTGGGGAACTAAAGTTGATGGTATGTATCGCTTGAACCAAAAGTCTTCTGATTTTATAAAGTTGTTAATTCTTCTGCTTATTCCTATGAGTGTTCTAATTCTCTTGATTTTTCTTATTCGCTTATGTGGCATGTGATATTGGGTCATTTTAATAAAGATAAACTATCTCGCATGTCTACAGTGAATTAATTCCTAAAATTAAAATTGATTTTAACATATGTGAACCATGTGTGACGGGTAAAATGTCTAGGAAACCTTTTGGTAAAGCTATTAGATCAAATGATTTGTTAGATATCATTCATGGTGATATATGTGGTCCTTTGAATGTTAAAACTCATAAAGGTATGACATATTTTATTACATTTACCGATGATTATTCTCGTTTTGGTTATGTTTATTTGTTGTCTAAGAAATATATTGCTTTAGACATTTTTATCGCATATAAAAATGAAGTAAAAAATCAGTTAAGCAGAAAAATTAAAGTTCTTCACAAAGGATAGAGGTGGTGAATATAATTCCAAATTTTTGGTGATTTTTGTAAGAACCATGGTATTATTTATAAATTTATTATGCCTGATACGCCACAAGAAAATGGTGTGGTCAACGTAGAAATCGAACTCTTCTTGATATGACTAGGAGCATGCTAAGTCACTCAAAATTAGGTACTCATTTTCTGGGTGAAGCTTTTATCTACTTTTGTTTACATTTTGAATGGATTTCCACCAAATCAGATCTAGCACACCTTATGAACTGTGGAGTGGTAGAAAACCGTGACTTAAGTCACTTTAGAATTTGGGGAGCAAATGCACATGTTAGGGTGTAAGATAAAATAGATCTAAATTAGACCCTAAGACTGTTAAGTGCATTTTTATTGGTTATGCCGATCATTCTAAAGGTTATAGGTTTGTTGTTCACCATGTTAATGGATCTATAGGTGTAATTGAAAGTAGAGATGTCATTGAAAAAACTTGGAACCAATGTCGAATAATTGTATGGTTGATTTGTTTGGAATTCTTAAAGATAAGACACTTTCTTTAGATAATGAAAATTTGATTCAGTCTCATCCTAAAATGATAAAATTACTAAGATTGTTAAAAGTAGGAATCCACCTTCTTATTTGAAAGATTATGCAATTGTTTTGGATAAGAATGAATTTTCTAATGATGAACATTTTTCTTGTGATGAGGACACATCTCGATGTTGATCCTTTAAACTTTAAACAAGCTATGAAATTGCCTGATGATCATAAATAGAAATACGCTACAGATGAATAAATAAAATCAATTAATGAAAATGTTGTATGACAATTTATTGATTTACCTGAAAACAAGAATGTTATAAGTTGTAAAATGAATTTTGAAAAAGAAGTTTAAGGCTGATGGGTCACTAGACAAATATAACGCTAGACTAGTAGCTAACGCACAAGAAAAGGATATAGATTATTCAGAGACATATTCTCATGTAGCTAAGTTTACATCCATAAGAATCTTGTTAGCTATTGCTACTCACTTAGATTTAGAAATACACCAAATGGATGTTAAGACAGCATTCCTGAATGGAGACTTAGAAGAAGACATATACATGGAGCAACCTGAAGGTTACATAGATGAAAATAATAGATATAAAGTTTATAAGTTAAATAAATCTCTTTATGGGCTGAAACAATCATCTCTTCAGTGGTATTTAACTTTTCATGATGATGTCACTAATTATGGTTTTGTAGCTAATGCTTACGATCCTTGTATCTATGTTTTGAAAATGGGAGTACTTTTGTTATGCTATCTCTTAATGTTGATGATATATTACTGTTAGGTAATGATTTGAATTTGATTGTAAAGATTAAAACTTGGCTTAAATCTCGTTTCGAGATGAAAGATATGGGTGAAGCGAGTTTTATATTAGGTATCAAGACAACTAGAGATAGATTGCATAAGACAATTAAGTTGTCTCAAGAAGCATACTTAGATAACGTTCTAAAGAAATATAAAATGGAACATTGTGGTCCTATTGATACACCCATCTGTAGAGGGACCAAATTATCTTAGAAAATGGCTCCTGCAAATGAAAAGAACGAATTGAAATGAATTCAAAACCATATACACAAAAAGTTGGAAGTTTAATGTATGCCATGTGTAACCGGCCTGATTTGAGTTTTGTTGTTGGATTGGTAAGTAGATTTCAGAGTAATCCTGGTATCGCTCACTGGATAGCAGTAAAGCGCATATTGCGGTATATCCAGAAGACAAAGGGATATAAATTGACTAACCGTACCGAATCTTTACTTTTTCAAGGGTAAAGTGATGCAGATTTTTCAGGAGACATAGACGAATTAAAGTCTACTAGTGGGTACATATTTACCCTAGGCGGTGCTGCAATATCATGGTCCAGAAATAAACAATTATGTGTAGCGAAGTCTACGATGGAAGCTGAGTATATTGCTTGTAACCATGCAGCCAGCGAAGCTGTATGGATCAAAGGTTTCTTGCTTTATTTGGAAATGATTCCTGATAATCCGATTAACATTTTCTGTGATAATCAAGGAGCATTATGCACCATTGCAAATGTGAGCTCATTGGTTATCCGGTAAAGAAGAATATTGAGAGAAAATATTGCTATGTGCTTGATAATGTGAAGAAGAAGAAAATAACAGTGTGTTGTTTGAGAACGAAGGATATGATTGCTGATCCTTTGGCAAAAGCTATAGCTACATAAGATTTCAAAAGACAAGTTATCTCCATGGGTCTCATTGAAGACTAGCTGAATGGCCAAGTGGGAGATGTTGAACCAAATGGCCAATCGACCTAACGGTAGATAACAATGGTGTTGACGGTCAAAGCCGGCTATTAATGTCAAGCCTCACACCATCGGGGAAAGTACCACGAATACTGTTGATACTCTTTGCACACACCACTTACATTGTTGTTACTAGTATACTATATATACATAATACTTTCATTATGTTTCTAAATTCATATAGCATATGCATACAATTATATAAGTGGTACAATCTGTACACATGATTGGATGGTCATGATTTAGTCATGAGATGCTGCCAAGTTAGTTACATGGGGCTTAATTTAGGTGCATCAGTGAATGAGGCGAAGACCTGGTATTAGTCTCCAACGGGCGAAATCCCATTCGCTATAACGTTGATTTAGTGGTAGATCGATCAGGGGTTGTTTTGGTTTTTACCAATTCTTAAGGGAATGGCAGAAATAATACGAGTGGGTTGAGAACGTGTGAAGTTTTCTTCACTATAGAATTCACACTCCTGAAAACCAAAAGTCCATCTTTTTAGAGGACCTATTGATCCATCTCTAATGTTTTCTTTCTTAATTTCTTTTGTTATCTCTCCGTTTCATTTCACTGTATTCTTTCCCTAATCAATATTGCACATCTAATAGAAATTGCTGTCATTTCACGGCGCCAGATGTTGTCTCTACCCTCTTTTCTTGGCAATTTACACAAATGGAGCATTCAAGTTATTCAGAGCTTAATACTAGCTGTTTATCTATTATCATGGTAAAAAATTACAGGTGTACCAAATTGGTGGACCAAAACTATCACACCGTTGGATTAACATGTTAGAGTCCCACTAGCAAATTAAAACCCCCTCCCAATCCTATGATGAAGAAGCAGGTCCACCAATTGGTACACCCCTAAACCAGTCGGTTATTATGGGATGCTTCCATAATCCGATCAGTTAGCTAACAGGCAAACGTATTATTTTTTTTATGTGGAAACATCTGGGAAACCCAAGTTTGATCCCTCTCTCTTCCTGAAACCCATCATTAACATTGTATATATGCGTAGCCCGAATAGAAGATCAACGGTTAAGATTAATAGCTTTAAGTAGAATTTAGGTTTTCACATTTTGTAGAGGACTAAATTAACCTTACCCATTACTTATAATTAAATATATATACTGGATTTACGGTCAAACAGTTACCCTATTTAACATCCATCAACGTGATTTCCGGTTTCAATACGGTCAAATAGTTACCCTATTTAACAGTCCATCAAAATGATTTCCGTTTTTAATTAATATTGCTTTCTTCCCCGTCCTATTCTTACTTGTTTTTACTTCCTTTTCTATTTCTTTTCACGGAAGTTTTTACTTCCTTCTCGAAGAAAAGAAAGTCTTGCTGGACCTTGTTGATCTTAACTGTAGATGTTGAATACAACCTTTTTGCTTTTTGCTTTTTGCTTTTAGTATTTTTAATGATTTAATAGCAAATCTGTTTTTAACGTCCCCAGGGATTTTGTTCAGATTTGCATATCATTTTTTATCTCGATCTTCATTATTAAGTCCATGAATAATGGCTAGTCATTCATCAATTATACACTTACTTGTTGTTTTGATCCTCTTCTTGACAGTCTCATGCCAATAGTATTCTCAAACAAGGTATACATGGGTTTTTTTGTTGATGGTGATTCGACAATAAGTTTTTGGCGAATTTTCATACCCTTGAGAGTTGCGATTTTCACCCGCTGTGAAACGTGGAATTTTGATTTTCCTAAGTTGTACCGTGTGAAAAACTGAATTTGCACAAACCCCATGACATCTGAATATGGAAGTTGATAATTGCAACTTTCTTCCATTATGAAATGTGAAAACTTCGAATTTCCTGAAAGTAATTGCAATTTTCACACGCAGTTAAATGTGAAAACTTCGAATTTCCTCAAGAATAGTTTGTGAAAGCTAAATTTTTCCCAAATCTTAATTTGATAATAGAGGCTTTCCTATTATTATTCTTTTTGTCCACGTAATGATGATGAGACCTGTGGAGGTTGCTGAATCTTTTGTCTATACCATTAAAACAATACAAGTCTAATAGAGATATGTATGTGAAAACTTAACTCATCACACCGCCTTGGTATGGAAAGAAAAATAAGATCTTCATCAATTATGTTCCGTAAAACTTTGACTTAAAGTTACTAGGAAAGATAAACAATACGAAGTAATTTTAGGAAAGAATAATTCTAAAACATCAAAATTTTACCGTCAAAGGAGTAATTTTAGGAGTAAACTTTTCGACGCCTTATCTAAACAGTTTAATTTATTTTTTTAATAATTATTTCACTTATTTGGTATAGAATATTAGCGTAATCAACTATAATTATAATTAGTTATGGGTTCTTAATATATGTAAACTTATTGATGGGTTTTTAATATAGAAAAAAGTAGGATTGGGCTAGAAGTAATTTCTCCCGTTTTTTTTTATTAATAGACCTTAACCAGTATACAAGTAACGCGATCAAATAAATAATTTTAGTTTCACCTTTTTATACGCAACATACACCTTAGCACAGAGAATCCTGCCTTCTATAGGCTATTACATAAATGAAAGACTTTAGACAGTTTTCTATGTACACTGCTGATCGTATTAACTAAAAGACCATAGAACTTCTGTAACATATACTTGAGATCATTCTAGCCCTTGAGTTAACTCTTTAATTTTATTAACTACAGCGATCACAATTATTTCCAACGGCGGCCCGGAGGAACTGTCAGTCATTTAAGGGAAGTGAATTAACATCGTCAGTTGAGGGAGGAGGAGGAGAAACGTCAAAGTCCTCTCTTATGTTGGAGGAGAAACGTGATCATCAACATCTGGAGAAGCAGGGGCATGCTTGCCTGGCCTCGTGGCCAGCGTGGCGGATTTGAATGTGCCTCGTTCCCGGACTTGATATAGCCCGTCTTACTTCCGTAAATTAGAGCTGTACGTATATCATAGAAGAAAAAGATAGTGATCAATAATCAATAAAAAAATTTATACTGAATTAAGCACAGTACGGTAATGAAAATCAAATGAACTAACTGTTGATGTGATTAGAACCGTACCTGAAGTGATGGTAGTTAAGACTGTTAAACTAATGAGAACAAACAAGATTAAGGCAATAGTTGGTTGCTCTCTTCTTTTATGTAACAACCCCATTTCTTTAACAATGAAAGAATTAATGCATGTATTGATTTCACCTTATCATCAAAATCTTAGAATTACGTTTAAATACAACTAATAAGGGCTTGGTTATGGTAACGAGAAGTTGGACTGGGTTAACGCCACCTACTAATTTGAACGTTTGTGGTAGGTTCAAATGGAACCAGTATTAATTCATTGTTTATCCATTTAAGGCCAGGTCAAAACCATTAATCAAATATTAGATGAATAACAAATCCAGGTCAAAACTTTCAAAATATTAAAGAGACGTTTCAACAGTAGTATACTTACTGTACTACCAAACACCGGCTTGGAGAAAGTATAGTCGAGGTGCAGAAACAGCTTAGCGAAGCCGCACAATCACAGACACAGCCGCGTCACTGTTATCTTCACTTTCTTTAATTGCTCTAATGATCAACATTTCTACTTCAAATTGAATTAAAAACAAACAAAAAAAGGGTTGAAGAGATCAAAGTCTGAACCAAATAGATATGATCAAAAGATAGAACAAATTTCAATAAAACATTACAATTGCTTAGAAATTATTTTTATACTCCATTCGTGATGGAACTTTATGTTGGAAAATTTGGGCTAAAACAGAGGATGAAACAAATAAGAAGAAATGTTGTACTTCAAAAACTTTCAAGGCTCGATAAAGATTTCTTTTAGATAATTATTTCTACCCTCCCAATATCAATTGGCGATTGCAACAGTATGCGAAATAATGTCGTCGTGATACAATGAAGCCCTATAACAACGAAATTGGATTCAAGGTTTGTACCCTTGACCCAACCAAGAACACACTAGAATAGAATTCGATGATGCTTTAGAAGAGAGAAAACAAAAGTTGATTTGATGTTTTTAGAATGAAGAATACCTCATCACTACTTATAGGGAACTCATGCCTATTGGAGATGCCTCTTCACTTCCAAAAGACATCAATAGTGTCTAATGGGAATGGATATGTCTTTTTGTAAACCATCACACCCATTAAAGGTGCCTCTTCATCTCCAACTAACATCCATTGTGTTTATTCGGCACAGGACACTCCCCGTCATAGCGGCAAACCAAAACCAAAACCATTTATTTTCCATGATATTGAAAATATCCAACAATCTCCCTATTTTCAAAAACCAAAAAACAAAAAAGAAAATAAAGTAAAACTTTAAAACCGAAAGTGGCCGCATCACTCAAATGACTTCCTACGTACCCGAGTGGGATCAAGCCAACATAGTTCAAGCAAAGTTGGGAAATAAGCATCATCGTTGAAAACAACACATAAATGATAGGTATCTTTTGATTTGAACCTTCACTTAGTGCAAGAAATTCAAAGCCTTATCGAGGTTCTATGGTGAAACTAGTCTTGAACCAAGTACCCCTTGTGATAAAACCGATCTCCACACATATTGATTTCATAGATCATGTGTTCGTAGCCAAGCACGTTAATGGCCATGTGCTTATATCCTTGATTCATGAGTCTTCTTTTAGAGAACGGTCTTATTCTCTTAGGAAACGACCTGATTTCCATACTCATATAGGTAAGTCTCAAGGTGTTTCTGCGAGACACCTTGTGATAAAAAGTTAGACTTATTAAGGATTTTCATCCATCCCTTTTTCTTGCAGAACCCGACTAATTAGAAATGGGAAGTTTTATACTTAGTGCACCATAATCACATCCATAGCTTGTTGGTACCACATTGAACCTTGTTTATCCTTTTCAAAACATAGGTTGGGTTTCTATGGGTGATCAACCTTCCTTCACGTACCTTAGTCCCATTTCTTTATACTTCATTGAAAACATTTCCTTTGGGAGACTTTCCATAAATAGGTCTGCCAAGTTTTTCTCCGTTTCAATGGCTAACTGCAATTACTCATTTCTTAAGTAATTGACTTACCGTTCAATGTACAAGACTTATATATCTTGACTTTTCATTATAAGTCTTTGTTAGAGACGTTATAGATCATAGTCTTGATTCACAAATAATCAAGACCGCTTGAGATGTCTTCTTCTAAAAATGGGATCTCTACAAGTTAGGTTCTAAGCCATTCTTCCTCATTAATTGCATCCATTTATGCAATCAATTTTGACAACATTATTAAAAATGTTCCTATTTAATTTTACAAAATAATTGTAACTTCTCTAGTGATCCTAATTAACATTTACGGTTAATTTACAAGAAGTCATTATAGACTTGCATACACTAGAGGCATATAAAATTTGTAGGCAACTTGCTTGCTATTTTAACAAGCACATTATTAAAATGAGTAACTCCTCTACTCATGCCCAATCCTCTACAAATTTATACCCAAAAACATAGACAATGTCTATTTAACATTTTACATTATGTAATGCAAATGTTCATTATTTATGCATCGGTAATATCGTAACACCTCATCATTGGACATTTGGTCGCGCGCCCAAATTTCCAATATGTTACATATTCACCGGTATTCCACCCCTTTCAATGTCATTTAAGACATGCCAATTTCCAGATTTTGGAACCTATAATTCTTATCACAAGAATTATGCTCATGTAATGCATGACGGTTTCATACTTCAAAATTTATAATTCCTATCGCAGGGATTATATCCGTACCATAAAATTGTTACCTAAACAATCATTGGTGATCTCTATTGGTTCTCTAATTATAGAGCATTCATGACAATACTCCTCTATTGTCAGGCGACCAAAACTGTGTCATTTAACGACACTTCCTTTATTTGTATCAAGTACCGCCAAATGCACCCATAATTTCTCAAAAGAAATCTTCAAATCCAATCCTTTGGACTTGGCTCTCTTCCGCAGATTTTTCAATTCGTGCTAGTGTATTCGGTTACATTTAAAATATGTAAACCGTCACCCTCATATTAGAGAATCCGTGTTACTGTAAGCAAAGACATGACCTCTCCGTATTCAAGTGAGCATTTCTTTCCCACTTGTAATATTTGTCAAGTATCCACTATGGTTCCTTGACCATTTTTCTGTCGTATCACCAAAATAAAATAAAATAATAATTAATCAATCAAATGTGATGAGCATCATGAAACGACATTTTGACTTGGGTAGTCGAGTGGCGTCTCTCTCGATCATGATACCAGAGGTTCTCTACAAAAGACGGTTAGCACTTCCTCGAACTTAAATTTCTTCCATAGAATGGACATGTCTTTTGGAAGAACCCAATCTACTGAGACGTGTCCTTTGATGCTACCCTTTCAGACTAATCAAAGGAAGATCTCTAAAAATGATTCGTTCATTCAAAGAATGAATTATTAACATAACCATTGGCGAAATTAATTATATGCAGAATCAGTTACTTAAATTCAAAAATGGAATGAACCGTCGCGGTACTACTTCAAATGCAGTAACGTAAACAACACCAAAGACTGGATGATATCATGTACATGCCTTCCACAGAGTGGAAACTGATGCATGTATTATAGAACATTCAAAACTAATATTATCACAGACTGCAATATTAATATATGCATGCATGATATCCGTAAGCATAAGATAGGGAGATGGTCATCAGAAACTAATACCAAATGCATATACATAGGGATACTTATCTGATTCGTTGGCAGTTTCTGTTAGCAATAACCGTTGGGCATCTAGGCACCGATCTTCCAAAATTACTCTGATATCCTGATAGAGTTTGTACCGGAGAAAAGTGACAACGACACTCCATATTTTTTCCTGTGTTAACTCTTTCCCCTTCTGTTCTGTCCGTCTCATGTTCTTTCTCTTGTTTCTTCTTGAAACATCTCCCCCTGATGCCGCGATTTTTATTTTCCATCGGAAAAATCTAGGAGACGGTCGTAAACTAAATTAATTCATCCTCCGCTATTGGAAACTAATTGTCTAAAACTGTTGGAAAATTTGGGCTAAAAGAGAGGATGAAACAATAAGAGAAATGTTGTACTTCCGGCTTCAAGGCTCGATTAAGATTCTTTTAGACAATTATTTCTACCCTCCCAATATCAATTGGCGATTGCAAATGTGTATGCGAAATAATGCCTTCAGGATACAATGAAGCCCTATAACAACGAAATTGGATTCAAGGTTTGTACCCCTTGACCCAACCAAGAACACACAAGAATAGAATTCCGATGATGCTTTAGAAGAGAGAAAACAGAAAGTATTTGATGTTTTTAGAATGAATGAAAACAAGTCATCACTACTTATAGGGGAACTCATGCCTATTGGAGATGCCTCTTCACTTCCAAAAGACATCAATAGTGTCTAATGGGAATGGATATGTCTTTTGAAACCATCACACCCTTTGAGGTGCCTCTTCATCTCCAACTAACATCCATTGTGTTTATTCCCAAGACAGACACTTCCTGTTGTAGCGGCAAAACCAAAACATAAAACCATTTATTTTCCATGTTATTGAAAATATCCAACAC